>NMUG010005400.1:0-13158 GCA_002855965.1 Monotropa hypopitys | reverse complement strand
AAGTGCACTTTGTTCCATCGTGGTCCCAAAGTTCTGGATATTCCATTTACGTCCCCGTGTGCAAGTGGGGTCGCAGATGTGGGGAAAGTGTTACAGCTTGTCCCACTCATGTAAAATAATAGCACCTCCCGTTGGAGATGGGACTTGTGGGCCTATTCGTTCATTGCCAGCTGTTTTTTAGTTTGATGTTTAACATGAAGAAACTTATTTCCATCCAAAAAGCATAAGCTATTATCCAGAGGGGTCTAACATATAAACTAAATATCAACTCATAATCCACTCCCACAGCGTCTTTAAAATTCTCCTCTTCCGTAGATCTTCCCTTTCTTAAGCCTTTCAATCACTGGAATACCAAGGGAGATAGAGAAAGATGTGACCTAGTTGACACGAGATACATACAGGCTAGAGCATTGCATGTGCCTATGGCACTTGACCCGTGTCCATGTGCCTTGGACACTTTGACCCGTGCCTTCAGCACTTAAAAAAATGTGCACAAAATTAAGAACAAACTAATTTTAAAATACCAGAATAAAAAATAATACACAAAAATTATGTGTGTATATATAAGAGAAAGAGAGGGGGGGATAGAGATAAGAGAGAAGAGATGAGTAACTTATAAATTATAGGTCATTGAATGAGATCCGAGAGTTAATAATGTATGTTTATATGTATATGTATGTGTGGGCCCCACATAAATAAGTGAGAAATATGATTTGTAATGTATATAGAAGTAAAGCTATAAATTATGAGCCCTTGGATGAGATCCAAGGGTTGAGAATATGTTTATATGTATATGTATGTGTGGGTCCCACATATGTGAGCGGAAAATGTAATGTGAAATGTATATAGACTAGAGCATTGCTCGTGCCTACGATACTTGACTCGTGTCCACGTGCCTTGGACACTTTGACACGTGCCCACGTGCCTTGGACACTTTGACACGTGCCCATGTGCCCACGTGCCTTGGACACTTCGACTCGTGCCTTCGGCACTTAAAAAACATGTGCACAAAAATTAAGAACAAACTAATTTTAAAATAACATAATAAAAAATAATACACAAAAATTATGTGTGTGTATATAAGAGAGAGGGAGGGAGAGAGAGAAGAGAGGAGTAAGTAACTTATAAATTATGGGTCATTTGATGAGATCCAAGGATTAATAATGTATGTTTATATGTATATGTATGTGTGGGGCCCACATATATAAGTGAAAAATGTGATGTATAATGTATATAGAAGTAACTTATAAATTATGAGATCCAAAGGTTGAGAATATGTTTATATGTATATGTATGTGTGGGTCCCACATATGTAAGTTGGAAATGTGATGTGAAATGTATATAGATATCAAATTATTGAATAAAATTACGCTTAGATGTTCTAATTATATATCTGCAAGTTTGTTTCAGATTTAGGGATGACCTGGGGCTTAATTGGAGTACTTTTATATCTATCAACGACATTTGGAACAACTCTCTCTACGTCTGTGGGTGTGTCGCTGACTCTCTCACTGTGGATGTGTCTCTCAGTCTGTGTCTCTTCTCCACATGTCTGCATTATACTTACTTCTGATGCCACTATACGTTAAATTTCACTTTCAGCTCTTAGCATTAAATATTGTGTTGCCGTCTTTCTCTCTACCCCTTTCTATCCTACTCGCTAATGGTCCTGTGCTTTTCTGGTAACAAGCAGCTTTTCTCTGTTAGGTAGGGCGATTGGCACCAAAACAATCCCGTGTCATTATTGCAACCACAAACATAGCAAGGATGAGAGTAAAAGTAGATAGTTCAAGCCAGCAATTTTATTGTATGAGCCAAAGGGTTCGCCCAACATGGCAAACCTTGTTTTCATACATCATATAACCTGTCTTGAGACAGCTGGGACATGGATCTTAAAAACACCAGTGATCCTAATACTTTTCCAAAGGTCTATCAACAAACCCATTTCACCAACAATCAAGCCACACACATGCCTCTATTTTATGATTTGGAGATAATGAATGCTGAAACAAACAGTGCTGTTAACATATACCGTATCCAGTTGTTTAACAAACCACTGATTCAGTTCCTTCATACAAGAGGCATCCACAATCAGGTACGGATGGAAGTCTGAGTAAGCTAAGTAGATGCTATCCTCTGCATGTAATAGAAATCCAAACTTCATCAAAAAGGTAATAATAATGTAAGAGAAGTATAACAAAATCATGTTGTGCATTTCGTCTTCTTTTCTCATTTATCTCAAGTGTCCCGAAATCTCTTTAACGTTATGAAGATATCAAGCCAATGTCAAGCATAGGTATTGGGAAATAATATATGACCAAGATCAGTTTCACGTAGATGACAGTCAGTATTCTGAAGAAAGGTTTGCTAGAGACCAAAATAGCAAGCCTTAGACAAGCTCAACAATAAATAGATAAAAAGCAACATAAATTTAACTAACAAGTTAAACCCAGAAGGCCACAACTAATTTGCCTAATGAGTCAGATTATAGATGGAAACTAGTAGCAACTACATACATTTTAGGTCATAAAGTATTTAAAACAAATAGTCCAGTTCAAAAAAATCAACACATCTACCCAAAGATAAGATACAGGTAAAACTGTCTGTAAAAATGAAAAACTTTCAAAAGGAAAGATGAAAGTAATTTATCATATTAATCTCTACAAATGACATTATAGCACTAGATACCGGGCACACGCAATTCGAATTTATGAAAATACATCACCAAACGATATGATGAAATAAATAAATGAATGAAAAACAATAAAAATGAGGCACCAAATTGATAGTGGGAGCAATTACGTGGAGTATATGGTAGTCTTTTTTACACTTATGGTTATTAGATGATTCAATGTAAAGTAATTAGGAATGTTTTTAAGGGCAAATTGGAATTTAAAAAATTGAAGCAATAACAAAAATTAAAAGTTTCCAACAGAAATAACCAAATGGTGCAAGGTTTACAAAAGTGCATGCAAGAGACACGTTACCATCCCCTGAGTGATAATGAGCCAATTCTTGAGCCGTTGAAGAAATCCTTCCCAAAACTGCATTCATCTAAGGTACAATAAAATTTACCAAATGTTACAAAATTAAGCACCAAATATTAAGTGTATTTGTGTTCTGTACAAAAAGAAAAGCATGCATCAAAACAACAAAATCCCACGAGAGCTTTTTTAAGGTGCGGGATTCAAATGAAATCTATACACCATAATGCAACTAAGCATATCTGCTAGATAATCAGTGTTGAGTTCCCCCCAGCATCTTCACTTATGAAATCATTGGTTCATCATGATGAAAAAAATTGTGAAAAACATATGACTTCAGGAACAACTAGTGGGGCTTCTGTTCCAACATTTCCAGAGTGTGCTAAAATCATGGCAATTTACATTTTGGATCATGTGCACTGAAATATGGTACATTTCCCATCCAAAGCAGTGCATTTTGATGATGCAAAGCAATATGAAATTTTGTTAAGGTATAATTTAATGGTTTCTTACGAGAAAAGTAAAAAAAAGTATAAATTCGATTAACTCAACAAGCCTTCGTCCCTTTCCTCTTAATGAAGTGATCCATTTACCAACTAACATTGTCCTGCTCTCCTCCAAGGTTCTTAATATAAAGAGGTGAGTCGAGTGTTGATAACCCAAAACTATAAACAAATTCTATCTCTATCTAAAGAGATCAAACAACTAGTATGGATACCCATGTGTAATACTCCTCACTCATGCAAGATGCAGAAAGGACGAAATAAATTATCAGAGTAAGAAACACATTGATGACTACAAAGACTGAACTTCTCAACAAACAACTAATAGCAGATAGTTGACATACTTCCAATGCTTTATTGCTTGAACTGAGCAGAATCTAACCCAATTAGCACAAAAAATCGACTTTAGTTCATGGAAACAACTTTGTGGTTAGAGGCTATTCTATAGCTATATTATATGGTTGTGACATGGCTTCATAGTTGTATTATAACACACAACTACAGAATTTCCTCATTTCCTAGGCCATAAAATTGCACTTGATGTTTTCACAATTTTCAAGTCGATTGTATAAAAACTCACACTGAACACATCAAAAGAACTGGAGTTCAAAAGGCCATACCCTTGGCATAAGGTTCCTGTTTATGGCAGGGTATCGGGGAGCTATGACATTGACAATTCTACCACACCTATTGTGGCGAGGATGATTATATGCACTGAACCCACACCATAACAATGGTGGCAGATAGCACTTGTGTTTATTCCAGGTCACGCCTTACTATTTATTCCAGTCCCACACTATCTCACATTAAATTTTGTTCAAATATGGACATTTGAAACTTGGAAGTTGATTCAAGGACTAATTCTGCCAAATACAGCAGTAATCAAAATGGTATGGTGTGGTTATGTCCATATGCAAAAAAAAAAAATCATGAGTCATTAGCATGCATTGTCTCTATGAAATGCTTTACAGGACACAAACTGTTATACTAACTGACTCGAACATTCAATTTTGTTGAAATATGATGGAGACATTTGAAACTTGGAAGTTGATTCAATGACTAATTCTGCCAAATACTGCACTTATCAAAACGGTATGGCAGGGTTATGGCCATATGCAAAGAGAACCAAATCATGAGAGTCATTAGCATGCACTGTCTCTATGAAATGCTTTACACTCTGACTCGAACATTCCAACTTCTATGAGAGATGGCAAGGTATGACACTCAAGCTAACAGTCCATGGTCATACATTTTACGACCTATCAACCAATATGAAATTGTCATCTACTATATTTCTTAAATCTCGTTGAACTTGTAACTGGATCACTTTTTAGAAACTGATCCGTACTATTATTCAAAGGCACTACCCAACCTGGCGATCCCTTGGACAACATAAATGTATTCCAACTAAAGCTAAGAATAAGAACATTGGTTCATAACCTCAAGATTTCTCGCCGAAAGATTATCGTCTATTGTAGTAAGTTGCCCATTGACATTAGAAGTTGCTGCAACTCGTGCCCTTCTTCCTTGGATCAAAGATGAAGCCTGGCTCGTGAGCATATCATATTGAGTCTGCAATTGCCTAAGTTGCCCCTGCAACTCCAAAGCCTCAACCTTATATGCTGAAGTAGCATCCCTGGAGATGAAAATTAGTCTGACGAATAATCTAGGGAGTTAGCAAGATAGGGAACTAAAGACTTCAAAATCATGAAGATACAAACACAAACTTCGTTAAGGAAGAACAATTTTAAAAATAATTAAAGCCATGGAGTGAAATTCAGTAATTAACTAATCACTTAACAAAAAGCCTGCAAAAAAGGAGCCGAGATAGCAAATATGTGCATCAAAGGCTTTACCGTATGTCTTTCAATCCTTCTTCAGCTCCAAAAACTGCCTCTTGGTGGTCTCTCCTAGTCGAAAATGCAGATATACTGTCATAAGCAAAATCCAAGTCTTCCCCCTGTTCAGTCATCGCGTCAAATGCACACAAACTGAGCATATGTGATCACATATAACTGGATAAAGTGCAGCCATGCACTGCAGGAATTCACTGGCCAAATATTTCGCAGCTCATTTATTGGGAACAATGAAAGGACAAGCCAGGAGCATAAAACTCTACACAGAAGTTCGCAAAGCAATATAACACCAGACCATACAATGATACAATCCTAGACTTCGAGGAAGTTTAACATCCATCCTCAACTTAGACCCCGTAGAAGAAGTGCAAATTCTGAGCACTGACACTCTAATTTTCCATAAAATGAGTTTCTAATTTCAAATATTTCTTCAATTTTTAAACATTAAACTGCTCAAGCCAATACCTTTGTTTGTGCATAATCCAACAAGAAAACAAGTCAGCAACTACATTGACATAGCAAAATCTATGGCTAACAAGGGTTTGTGAGAAAGCCTAATATGATGGACCATCACTGCTTTGTGTACAACCAAACTCTCGCTGCTTGGCCTTCTAAAGTATCAACTGATGTCATTATATCTTCACTTCAAGTGAAACAATATAGACAAATAGAGAGAAGAATAGTCCACTTCTATTGCCCTCAACAAAACAGATTATCAGAGAACCCACGAGTTTATTGGCACACCTACATGGAGTAATGGAATGTAAATAAAAAAAGATTTGGAGGAATAAATATGATAATTATACCTCCAATAGCTTCCCTTCTTGCACAAATTGTTCATACCTGGACAACAAATAAAGGATAGTCTTTAAGAACGGGAACGGGAACTGTATGAAGTGGAAAATTGAACAGGACCTGCTACATTAGATATTGATCAACTGACCAAATGATTATTTCGGATGTAATGAAGCTCAAAATTCTCTTAAAAAGCAGTGCCCAATGGTTAAGAACGTGTTTGGCTTTTTTACATAACCGGCACTCAATGAGAGGGTTTCCCATTCAATTGGTGTTCGATACATGAGTAGACAGGTGTAAACCCCTAAACAATTTTCTAAAAGGTGCTAGGCGGTCGAGTGGGTTATTTGTTTATTAAGAGAATTAACATTTACTTAATACAATAATAAATAATGCATGAAACTTTTCTATAACATCAAATATATAATATTTGTGATTTAAGGATCTATTTGATTTGATTTAATTATCAAATATATGATATTTCTTCTTAATTGCGTTGGACCACTGCCACCTAGCACCTAGGCGACACCTAGGCAGACCAGGCAGGGCCTAGGAAGCCCCACACGGGGTCTTTTAATACTGTGCCCCTAAATATATAGCTTCCTTCTTATTTCAAACCATATTTTTCCTCGCCTATTTCCCACTGTATTCCATTGGAGAACAAAAGAAATCATAGTAAGCCAATAGATAGATTTTGTTCGGCAGGAAATTCTGAAAGAGAAAAAAAATACTGGGATGAAATAAAAGATACATAAAAAGCGCATAAGCAGGCACTGAAATTCCCGAATAGTGAATAATACAAGACCGTCAATGCTTTTACCAGCACGCCCACTTCAATTGGAGTGCCATTGTGTTCACCTGAACATTACTCGTCGCTGTTATATGTCAATTTTCATATGAAATGGCCAATAAGAGTGATGGGTGGTGAACAAAAGTACGCTTCTTAAAATGTACTCAATTTAGTTACAGGTTTTCAACAGTAATAAACAAGTAAAATCAAACTAACACTCTAAACAAAATCACGATATGACCTAAAAAAATCTGCCGTCCGACATCATTCATGCCTAGTACGGTCTAAATAACACTAATCAGCGGGAATTAAGTAAATCGAGACGTAACTGAGAAACCTCAGAAGGGGAGAGGACGTTTGATGGGCGGAGGCTATGGCATAGCCAATCGAGGATAGGTCGATCGTCATCGTACTGAAAGGGCCATTCGAAGCTATCTGGGTCCAATGCGCCGTGCCCTTCGTAACCCAATTCACCCAACAGGGCACAGAGTCTCGCTCCACTCATTGTTCCTAAATTCAAGAATGGATGAGAACGGGGATCCTCAGATCCGACAACAGTCGAAACTAGTATTTGAAATCTCTTTTGTTGCAAGCAACATTGTTTTCCCTTTGAAATGAAAAAGAGTGGGAGAGAGAAGAGGGGTGATGCTTTTGGAGCCGGCCTGGTTTGGGGATGTGAGGGGGGTGGGTGGCACCGGGGGATTAAACAATTTCTACGTCGCTACTTCTCCAATCGAATACGGCCACGTCGGATTGTAAATTCGGAAATTTGAATGGGCCCTTTAAATTAAGGAATATGCTCCAATGATTGCAATGATCATTGCAATAATCGTCAATCTGGACCGTTCAAAAGTTAAGTCTAAAAATGAAATGATGACTGGATTAACTCTTGAACAGTTCAGATTGACCATCATTGCAATGATCATTGTAATGATCATTGCACATAGCAGGGCTCCACAGAATATATGGGGCTGTGTATTTTTGTTGGTAAATGTGGTGTGAAATATTCTGTGGGGGTAAAATATTGATGTATTTTTTATGACTAGATTACTTTGACACTTTCCTTTCATGAAGATGTGTCTCTCGGCTAACAGAAAATGGTTAAAAGATCTCTCGGCTCTAGCGATCGGTAGATTCTCCGATGACTAAATTAGTTTTGAATAAAAAAACTCATAGTAAGCATAAGAGAGGTTCTGAGAACAAAAAATAACATGTACCATTCTCTGGTGGTTGTACTTCTGTTTATATATCCATCTTCCGAGTTTCTAGCTTCTCGCTAGAAATCGAGATCTGTATGGGACGCATCGTCCCTTTTCTTTGATCCTGTTGCAGCCTGTCAGTTGTCTGGTCACATTCTCTGACAAAAGAGAATGTGAGTCTGACACATATGTCATCCATCGTTCGATGGCTGATTGACCAAACTCCCGATGGAAGCTGCAAAGACGTCATGTTGCTTCCAGCTCTACTTAATTTCCTCCTTGCTTCTTGGGCCACCTCCATAATGGCTCATCTTTCATGGGCCAGATCATCCAAAAAATTGGAACATTGAAAGTAATCTGGATAGATTTGTAAGCTTGTAGTCCTGGCCTTGGTATTTTTCGTGTTGCGTACTACACTTCTGTTGGTTTCTTCCTTCTTCTTATCAACTTGCTCTTGTTTTCTTTTCTGCTTGGGTTTCTTCTGGTTAATGGTGTTAGTTTTATAAGCTTTGTGACCGGATTGTTCAGTCTCCCGAGCAACCTCGTCCTCCACTTTTGTATGTCGCTCCACCATGTCTATCAATTCCATCATCGTTCCTATTGAATTCATTGTAAGAGACTCTCACAAGTTTTGGTAGACAGATAACCCCAGCTTGAATGTTGCAATAACATATTTTCACTACAATCTTTAATTTCGTTATATACCCTCATATATCTCCTAGCATATTCTCTGATGATTCATCTGACTTCTTCCTCACAGACATCAAAGAATCAAATTCCTTTGGGGGCTTCCGATAAATAAGGAATCTTGCCACAAACTGCTCGGCAGGATCTTTCCAATCCATCACTGAATGTGGAGCAAGAGTATAATACCAGTTTAGGGCAATTTCACCCAAACTAGATGCAAATATCTTACAGTATAAATTTTCATCTCCAGAATACATGATCATAGACTAGAGAGATGTCTTTAAACGTATCATGGGATCTATAATCCCATTGTACATTTGGAATTTTGGTTAGACAAAATTCCTAGACAAAGGATACCTGTCAATTTCAACACAGAGGTGTTCAGGCCATTTGCCGTAGTGCCCTCATGGCACTTTCTTGTGTTGTCCTCCTTCCTCTCAGGCGGTGATTTAACCAATTTCTAATTTCATTCATATTTGGGGCAATGGATCATGCCCCCGCATGACATCTTTGGAATGTCTATCTTCGTCATATTGTCTCCTTTTCCGAACAAGATTTCTTAGTTCCCGTACACCATCTCAATGGTCCCTTCCTTGTTCGACTTATCTTACTCTTTCTCATTCAATTAATCGATTATGAACAGGATTTCTGATCTTTTGTTCATATTTTGATCTTTATATTCTTTCTGATCTATCCACTTTCTGGATGGATGATCGACTTCTTTCTTGAGTTTGACTTGCTTGATCAACATAAACAAACCTGAGTATATTTTGGTTCTCACATCTGTCGTCTTGACCATGATGACTTCTGATTTCCATGGACCTGTTATGAGATTGTTGGGGAAGATATTCTTGCTTCCTCCTGGATCCACTCTCCCGCCTTTGTTCAGGATTTTGAATTCCTCCTATTTTTAGCTCTTGAATTTCTCTTTCCAGACTTTCAATTATTAGATCACGTCCTTCCACAATCCTCTCCAAATCTACTTCCCTTCTGATTTGAGAATGAGACTTGACAGGACTTCTAGTTTCTGAAGAAGAATATTCCTCAGAATTTTTCACTTAAACTCACTATTCGACAGAGAGCTAGTCTTTCGAAGAATCTTTCTTCCTTTTCTCACATCACTAGGAGTGGCAATTGCTAATTCTTTTTCTTTGATTTCTGGTGCATTTCTCTTTTCTTGGCGCTACCAATTCTCGTCCTTACATTTCTGGCTAAGAAAGAATGAAAATCTTTAAAATTTTATGAAATATTTCCCACAGACGGCATCAATTGTGGGTGGGAATTTCTTGAACACCCTTGAAATGTCAAAAATACCAAGTCAGCAATTGGTTTTGACTTTCTTGAGACTTCTTAACTTCAAAGATTTCTGGATTTGATCTTTTTCAGTTGAATTGCAAAATAATTAACACATAAAGGATCTTCTGTCTTTCGATTGAGAGGACTCTCCGATACTTAAATTAATATCTTTCTCAAATATAACTTAAGAGAAAAAATGAACATTCAGAGTGAATTCAGTACATACAATTTGTGTACCTTTGAAAATAAATCATCTTGCATTTTATACACTATCTTTTTCATCATTTTTGAGTCTCACCTTCCACGTTTGAATTTTGGAAGAATAGGTTCTCACTAGACTTTCTCCTTTTTTGTCTTTAATGCATTCTTTTTTATAAATTTGAGCGGTTGGTGTGCCTTTAATATTTTTACTAAACAAAATTATTTGTCCTTTCTGTTTTTATTGTCTCTAATAACTTGTTTTTTGTCATTTTCTTCATCATCAATCTTGTTTTTTCATACGTAACATTCTTTCGAGAGAATATTTAATAAATAAAACTTCTCATTTCAAAAGATTTAGACTTCTCGTCATGATCAAATCTTTCATATTTTCTTTATTAACTTTAAATCATATCTACATACTACACATTATAATAATTATATTCGACTAATTTTCTGCAATCAATACATTTTTTCCGAACTCAAATTCAGCTCGGGAAATGTACTATAGAAATACCGTTATCAAAAAATACTATTTATCACATTCTTTTATGCGCGAGAACATTCTTAGCTCACATAGTATATTTTCAGCTCGGAAAATATTAACTCAGAGCGAAAATTAATATTTTTATACAGAAAATTATTTTTTAAGAATTCTGGTAATTTCAATTTTACTTTCTTGCCTTTGTAATTATTTTACCTACCACTCCTGTTTTGTTTTTTAGTGAAGATTGTTGTAAAAATGATTTGACTCAGTCCAAGCAGCAGGACCACTAATCCATTCAACTTGCATGGTGGTGGTTGGTTCCACTAATCCATTCAAATTTACAAAAATATTTGACTAATTCTCTTTCAATTTCCTGGTTGGCATACATATCACAACCAAGTTCTCAAATAAAGCACAAATAATTTTATGATATTTGAAACCTTAAAGAGTAATCGGCCATGAAAACAACTCAGATGGCATGTTGTTGAATTCCTTTCACTTCATTGGGCAGCTAATGATGACTGACTATCAAGACAGGCATAAGGATTGAATATGAAGTGGAATCTATGTACAGCTAATCTTTAGGTCAACTTGCATTAGTATTTAAAACAGTCAATTTTGAAAATCACACATTCTTCCTATGATATTTTCCACCAGAGGGTAGTGGGTAAAGTCAAAAAAAAGCAGATGGATGAGGCTTGGGTGAGGCTCTAATACTGAATGCTCAGGCTCAAGGTCCATGTCGGTCAGAATGCTATATGACTCCCAAAATAGCCTAAGTGTCTCGAGGCTTTCAAAATTCGCACGATACCAATCTGTATACATCTCTGCGGCCAGACCTATCAAAAGTGCAAGGGTGGTTGAATAAAAAAACCTATCTATGGCAGCATTGGTTGGTTAGGATGGCGGCCCATTAGTGGGTGCCAACCCCCGACAAATTTGGTTTTGGGGTATCTTTGTTGGCAACTTTGGACATTTCAGTCGACGAGTTTTATACTACTCTAGTCGACATATTTTAAGATGTGGCAAAATCTTTGGGAAGGTTTCCCTTACATAGAGGCTGTTATGGCCACAAGCGAGGAAACAAGAAGTAGACACGCAGTCAACCATCATGAGTGATTTAAGAATACAAAAGTGTTGGAATAGTTTCCCAGAATTCTGCAGAAAATATTTAGTATATCTAAAATCTGCAGAAAAACGTTAGCCAAATACACAAAACAAAAATCACCGAAGGCCTGTGTTGAATACAGTGGCCTTAAACCGAATTTGCCGCCTCCACCGAAGTGCGAGAGGTTGTTCAGGCGTTCAATTCCCAGAATACAATCGGTGTTCCGATTTGTGTCGCACGTACACAAATCGTCTCTCGAACTAATGTCGCGCTGTACTACTCTGTAGCAAATGAACTGTAGAAGTTGAATACCTTGGACGAAGAGGAATCAAGTAGTAGAAGAGTAATCGTGTATTGGAGGATGAAGGTATTGTTGGAACTGATGATTTCACTCGAAACCCATCTGCTCAATTTATTCAAAACGGATTGCAAATCAGTTTTCCAAAATTGATTGCAAACGTAAATTGATTACAACCGTTTCTTGCAATTGATTGCATACGTTTTGAGATTGAAAACGTTCGAAACGTTTGAATCTTCCAGTGGCTGCTAGGGTTTTCACAGACTGGCCAAGACGATTGGGCCAGGTTTGACTGGGCATGGCATGGCTTGGATGGGTTAATCAATTGGGCCTTTGGTTTGGAATTATAATTAGACTTTAAGACTAACAAAGCCCAAATAAACTTTTCATAAAAATATTAACTCCAGGCACATTCCACTAAACCACGGGCCACGAACCACAGACCCGGGCTCGGGCTCGGGCACGGGCATGGTCGGCCGGCCAGGCGGCGGCGCGCGCGCGCGTGCGAACGTGTGTGGGAAAATAAGCGATGCGCACATCATCTTACTTTCCTCTCACTTGGTTGTGACACTAAGTCACACACCATAATAAATAAACCCATCAACAATCCATACATTTTCCAATGTGGGACACAACTCAAAAGGGTACTCCCCTTAATCGTCCCGAACCGACTTTGCACGGCAATATCTCATTCATCTTTTAACGGATTTTGTCGATTCTTTTTTCTAATCGAACTCCTATCCTAGGAGTATCCAACGAATCCAAAAAATCCTTAATCGGAGATCAATTCCCTCGAGAATTAATTTTTCAAAATCCGAAAAAATCACAGTTTTTTCCAACAATCCCCCACATGAATGATATTGACAGAATCAACGAAGATATGAAAGAACGAAGGCTCGAAGAAGGAAACTCGAATGACTACAGAGAGAGTATAACGGATCAGCCCTGCATAGGATA
>NMUG010005399.1:0-13157 GCA_002855965.1 Monotropa hypopitys | reverse complement strand
CTTCATGCACTTGATTATTTGTTTCCATGATTATCCTGTCAATCACACGACAAGAATGCAAACATGATGGAAACAAATATTATATGCCAAAACACACGCATTAGTCATACACCTCAATGACTACACATGCATGACCTTCCATCCTATGGTCCACTACTTAGCTTGTCACACTCGAGAAATTTTAATTAATTTCCTTATAATTTCTTTGGGATTTTATATTCCATTTAGTGGAATTCCATTTTTATTGTAATCAAAGATTTGGTGAATAAGGCCTTCCCAAGACCCACATTTTATACTTGAAAATGTTTAGGAGGTCCGAGAATGGATTTTGGAGTATTTATCAATGTTCGGGTGATTGCCACGTTATTCGGCAATCACATAATTGTACTCGAAGCACATCTTCTTCTATTTCTCCATCTTTGTTCATATATCGAAATTGGGATATTCCCTATTTCCATTTTATTTCGATAAAGCAATGCCTTTGATGGCCTTTTCTTTGATAATATTTCGATATGTGGTCACTGCCCTTTTGCCTTATTTCAATATGGCATAGGGTCTGTTGGGCAAATGCACTCTGGCATTTCGATATGTGACAATCCTTTTCTCTCTTTCATTTCGATATACTCAGTCAACTGCTCATTCCACTCTTTGGCCTTCATTTCGATATGGCACACCTCTCTGTTTGTCTTCTCTTCATGCATATTTCTATATGCATTTTGTATTTCGATAGGGGAATTTCGATATGCATTCCTGCATATCGATATACACTCTTGATGAATTCGTGCAGTAGGGTTTGCATTTCGATATGCATTGGGTGCATATCGAAATTCATATACTATTGGGGAGGATCAGTGGGCCTGGTATTTCGATATACAGGGCCCCCTACATATCGATATGAAGGCTTTGTGGGATTGATCCGTGGGTCTGTATTTCGATATGTGCCTATGGAATATATCGAAATACACTGTTCTGTAGACTTTGGGGGATTTAAGTTAGGGGCATTTTGGTCTTTTCTCAGACTTGTGTGTGTATAAGCTTGAGGGAGGAACCCTAAGGCATTTGGCAGCCTCCTCTTCCCATCCTCTCAATCTCGTAAGTCTCTGTCTATCTCTATCTCTCTCTCCCCCCTTTCTTCTCCCTTCTCTCCTCTAAATCTCTCTATCCAAGGGGTTTTGGAGCAAACCCCCAATCACAAACATTGAACCCCTCTCCTCCCTCTACGCAACCATGGTGGCAGATCGTGCACCGGAGCTCAAACCCTCACCTAGGATTTTGCGAATCTTCGATTGAGGTAAGGATTTCTATCCCTTTTGTTTCTATCTTTGGTTTTCTCTCTCTCCCTCTTAGATTTTTAAGAAAGTTCATGTATATTTTGATTTCACTCTTGTGGGTTGTGTTTACCCTTCAATTGATCAAGTATGTGTGTTGAGTAGGGTCTTGTTGATCTCCCTACAAATTTAATTAATCAAGTCCTTGTTCATTTTCGAAAAACCCCAAATTTTTATGAAAAACCCTAACATGTCTATTTTGAATCAATTTGGGAAAAATGGTCGATTTCCATTGGAATGGTAAATTGGTGGGTCTAGTAAGTGTATTGACACATTGAAATCGAAAAGTGAACGAATTATGGAATAACTTATGTTTTGGGTCTAGTTGTGCAATTAGGATGCGTTGCCCTAATCATGTTAGAATTAATGAACGAAAAGATAATTGTTGAATGAAAGACCCTAAAACATGAGAGTATATTGTGGTTGGCTACTTTATGGGATTTTGATCCCCGGGATTTTGATCCCTGAATGCTATGCATTCATTACATTTCGCAATGGGGGTTTACTGGACCCTCCCAACGAGTTGGGAAATACTAGGAATTTACGGTTGGTGGGTTGATCACCTACTATCTCGGAATTAGCCTAAACTTAAATAACTCATTTGATCTAATAGATTAAGGAATTGGTATGTTAGAAACCAATCTCCTTGAAAATTGATGAAAATTAGTATAATAGAAACCAATGTTATGAAAATAATAAAAATGAGTCGTTTGTAACTCATAGGACTTGGTAGATTGCAAACCAACTCCCGTGTACTTGAGAAAATAAGCCTTTTGAAAAAATGGTTATTTATTCCTTTGTTTTGACAAAGCTAGTCTTTTGGAAAATGGTGAGTTCTTATACTTTGGTTGGTGTCATGGAGTCTTTTTGGAAACATCAAATGTTGAACTTGAGTTAAAGAATGAAATGAGAATGTTTTAACCTGGAAAATGTAATGAGATCCCTATCCATACATATTTACATTCCTTGCCTTGTCACACACATGCACCCCAATTTTAGAAACACTTGGTTATAGGTTTCTCTACTAGGCGGTGGTGCCTAACCCTCTATTTTATAGGTATTTGGCTTCTTTGGATTGGAACTGCATCTTCGGGCTCCTTGTCGGGCTTTGGAGTTAGTGCACCGTAGTTGTTAGGTTGTTTCTCCTTTTTCTCTATTTACTATATCATCTCATTTGTATCATTTCATTTCAATTGTACTTTGTAATCGGACTATATTATAAAGTCCCAAAATCATGTATGACTTCATTTGTATCTCTTTCTTACATTTCATGTAATATGGGATACTATGGTGGTAGATGTTTTATTTCCGCAATTTAGTTTCTCTTTATTTAACATCTCAAAAAATGGTTTAACATTTTGAGATTGTTACATAGCTCCTCATCCATAATCACACTAATCCTTAGTATTTTGTTATATTATGCTTTTCCAGTTAACTCTCCAAGACTTCCCATTAGAAGAGAACGTTGATCAGACATCCTTCCAATTGGATTTCAAGGTAAGTCCTGTGGGTGCCAAAGATACACATAATAGTCACAAAACACTAAACCACGCCTCCAACACTTTACCTCAATCACTCACCTCAAGTACAATTTCCACTTGTCACTTTGTCCCCTAACTCGGACCTATAAACCCAAGCTCTGATACCAAGTTGTAACATCCCTCACCAATAAACCCTAAAATAAAATGCGAAATAAAAATTTTCTTTTATCAAACTTTAACATAAACAATAAGTACCATACCCATTTAATAACAAAGTCAAAGCTAAAACCTTAGTTCAAGTACCAACATAAGATAAACTAAACATGGTCTTACAAATCTGAATTCCCAACATCACTGACATGAATTCATTACATACTTTTGCCCAAGTCACTACCTACTCTAACAAAAAAAGATAAATAAACTTGCTCCCAAAATGAGCATTTCGTCTCCAACTCACCACCAATCCTGAGCTTTGTAGTGGACTGCTACATGTCATAACCTGCCTTCCATGTATCCAAAAACACAAGAAAAATAGAGTGTGAATAATATATTTCCATTTCCAATGCAAGGTAAGCATAAGTAAAAATGCTTTGAAAATACAACAAGTATGGAAAGATGCATCTCATTCTATGACTAGACCAAGTCATGAAATAAAAAACTTTATAAAACATGGACCCTCAATCCCCCTTTCCTTTCCAAAACTATGCACCACATGCATCTTTTTGCAAATAGATATAACTCGGATCCGCATTCCCTTTTCAAAGAATTTGAGCATCTCTTTCCCCTTCAAAATATGTTTCATTTCAACATGTCACTAGGGTCTCAACCTAGCTTCAACATGTCACCCAAATAGCTTTTGCTTATAAGTTCATTTCCAACATGTCACTAGGGTCGCAACCTAGCTTCAACATATCACTGGCCGGATGAAGCCACCATATCATTCATTACATGTGAGACCTCGTCCCAAATAAATAGGATTTCCATAATTAATTAAATTGTTCAGATTATATTTAGTGTTTAAACCTTTTGGGTTTAGTGTTGGAGTATTGGATCCATAGGAACTAAAAGGAAGATAGCTAGGAAGCCCAAAAGGTGAGGAGCCCAGTCGCTCGGAGCAGGCCGGACCAGCCCAGTCCAGCCCTGCCCGCCAAGCCAACTGACCGCCCCGCTCCGGACCCAAATGCCAGTTGCACAGCAGCAGCGCTGTCGAGCTGCAGGGTCAAGTCCCATCCGGACTGACCCGCCATCTGACTCTGATGGGACAACTCGTCGCAGGTTCAGACTGTCCTGACAAGGGGCTCAGACCTGACTTTGATGGGACAACTCCCTGAGTTGTTCGGCAGGTTTAAAGAATGATCAAATCAACCATTAAATGCTCTCAACTACCCACCCCATCCCTCCGAACCCCTATATAAGTAGCCCTTGTGGAGCATTCATTCCCACCCAACTCCATCTTGCATTCAAGCTCTAGAGAGAGAATCATTTTTCCTAAAGTTCTGGTGCTCGGCAAACCATTAGCCGAACACTTAGATTACTCTCTAACTGCAGTAACCCTCCGGACCATCTGTTTCCACCAGAAGCTCCATCAGTCTTTAGCTCGGCCAACCGTTCGGCAGGCCAGAAGAACCCCACTGTCCGGACTAGTGTTCCAGAGTAGTGCTCAGCTCGGCGGAAGTTAGGAAGATCAGCCCCTGTGAACTCAGGTAAGCACCTTAGTCCTCCGGCCATATTTTATCATGTTTTGACCCTACCCATGTTTGACAAGTCCATCAAGGGACCTGGCCGCACTAATCCTTGCTCGGCAGCCTTCCTTTGGCTTTACTAGAGCAACCCAGATCATTGTTCCTTAGCTCGGTAGCTCAGCACTGGACCAACCGGTCTAGGCAAAACCTATTGACCCTCCGAATGAACTTGCTTCAGCTCGGCAAGCATGCCGGACCCATCCCATAATCACTCCTGACCTTCCTGTATCACTTACCGACCTCCCACTTGCCGGAGCACTTCTGCTCGGCAAAAGGAACAGTCCGCCTCTAAGCTTTCTTGTCTATTTGGGCTCGACTAAGCAGACGGTAGCTCGGGCAATCAGCCTTGAGGTCTTGTGACCGCCTCATTGTCCTTTTCGACCAATAGTTGTGTCCAAAGCACTATTTCCCGTACTGCCATTAGTCCTCCAGTACCCTTTGTTGAAAGTTCGGCAAAACCCCTATTCGGCAGAGCTCAGCTCGGGAGAGCTTCTGTTCGGCAGAACCCTTAGTCCAACAGACCGCCAGCTCGGCAAGGCCTTGCTCGGCAAAGCCTTAGCTCGTCATGAGTACCCTTTGGTCCAGGAGATCCTGCAGAACCCGTCGGTTAAATAGAACGCGTTCTTAATCATCATTAAACCGGCCACTGTCCTACGGACAGAAGGCCTTCAGTCACTTATGTTTTCCAGAGCTCAGCTAGTCAGCCAGAGCAGCCTGACTGCCTTGAGTCGGTATCTCAGCTCGGCCCAACCTAGTTTAGCTCGGCAGTATCCCTAGTTGTTCGGCAGAAAGATTAGTTGTGTTCCTTTATGTTTTATGGCAGATATGAAGTGTTAATTCAAAGATAAATAACCCAAGAAAAAGGTGAATCTTTACATACCTTACTTACTCGTACTTTTCCTCACTTGCTCACTCATTTCATAAATTACTGTTATGGCTATTGAGCCCGGAAAATCTATTATGTTATCACTCTTGCAAATGGAAAGAGAAGAGCTTGTGAAAACCTTTTATACATGGACAAGCATAATGTGAAAAATGTTTTATGAGATTGTCGGCACGGACATGACATGGCCATGGAATACGGTCATAAACAGATAAGAGTCTGAATGCTGGGGGCAGGGTCAGATACCATGCATGCAGGGACATGCTATAAGGTGGGACCAAACCAGATGGTCATCGGATGATATCATACCGCTTGCAAATTATGGGGTAGCTCCCCTTATTTCTGGTACCGTGGAGGCTGTAATTGGTTGGCTTGATAGACTGGTTGACAATCATACATTTCGGATGGATTACCCAAAGCAATCAATATGCACTTGTTGCAGGTTCATACGTGAAAGATGCCAAAAATCTGATATGACCAGAATGGGTCAATGATACTACTCTTAAGGCTATTGAGCCACTCATACTATGTTTATCTGAAATGATTTACTTGCACGAAATGATATTGTTTGTCCATGAAACTAGTAATTTGGGAATGTACTGAATTCACTCTAGCTTTATAGCTTATGCGTTTTTCTAAAACTCTTTTCAGGCTTTGAGGAGCAGGAGTAGGAGCATTTGGAGTTTTATGTCTCAGCTTTTGATTATTTCTTGTATCAGCCCATTGGGCTTGTTTTGTATCTCCAAGTTAATTAATGAACTGATGTGGGTATTTTGCAAGTGATGCACTCTCTGGGTTATTTCACGCTTTCCGCTATTATTCAATCTAAAATTGTTCAATGAATTCCTAAACTCATTAAATAGGGCCTTTAGTGAGCTTTCTCGTTGGCCGGTCATAGCTCATGTGTGATTGGGTCGTGACATTACATGTCACTGAGATCGCAACCCAACTTCAACATATAATGCCCGAAGGCAATTTCCTTCTAAAAACAAGCCTAGAGGCCAAAATCTTTCCAAAATCATTTGTAAGCATGTATCAGTGCTATACATGCCAATGCACTTTCCAATGAGATACCATTACAAAAATAAGTCTAAAGTACACACGCACGTACTAAAGAAATGTATCACCATACAATCACCGATACCGCTTAATGGACGATTCCCTTTCCTTTATCCGATGATTCCCGGTTCTCTACACTTGCCCGTGTGGAAAGCATTTCACATAAATCAATCCAAATTGAATGGTTTGGAAAATTAAACGACATGACTAACCATGGACATTCACTAGCACAAAATGTCATGCCCCAGATTTTCAAACCATTTTTTTTGAAATCATTTAATAAATGGGGAAACAAACATGGTTCATAGCAATTTGAAATAAGTCTAAGTACCCAAGCATCCCTGTCACGCCCCATCCCGGTCGACCGTAGAGCCAGCCATCCAGGGACAGATACGTGGCAATCAACCACCACTAATTCTAAACACCACTCTCAATAAGAACTGAAAAAAATAGCTGAACTGAAAAGAAACTGAACACCTCTCCTAACTCACACACCCAACATCTGCTACTCACTCTAATATGATAATACAGACTCAAATAAATATAAAACTCTTAAAGTACATTAAAATATACCTGAACGATTTACTGAAATACCAACTCCTCACACCAACTACTACTGCACCTCAACTGCTCAACTGCTGGACTGGTGGAATCTAACTGAACTGAAAAACCGATCACCTGGAAGGAAAAATGGAGGGTCAGCTAGGGAAAGCTGGTAAATACTCGAATGAAAACATAAAGTAGAGGGAGTAAAATAACTATGGATCACCTTTATCTTTTAAAATATACACCCACATTCACACACACACCACTATAACGCACACCTTTTCACAAACCACTCCTTTTTATAAAACACCCATTTAAATGCACACATCTTTTAAAAACACACTTTTATCTTTTAAAACTTTTTTAAAACACCCAACTCACACAACACTGAAAAACAAGTGTAAAGCACCAGAAACTGAGTCACCTCGCTAGTACACACCACACCACACCTGAACACACACCACACCACACCTGAACACACACCACACCACACCTGAACACACACCACACCACACCAGAATACACACCACACCACACCCGAACACACACCACACCACACAGAACACACACACACCACACCAGAACACACACCATACCACACCAGAACACACACACACCGTATCACACCACACCTGTGAGCCATAATAGCCAATGGTCATTAAGTCCGATGACCACCCGTTTAAGTCAGATCTGATACCCTGGGGACATTCTTAGATAAGCACAAGAAATGATCCAGGGGCCACTACTCCAGCCCCAGTGGTAAGGACTTGCACCCTCTCCAGGTGCATATATATATATATAATATCACTATATATATTGCACCACCTGTGCATATTGATCCATGGAACCACCTGTTCCACAGCAAGGCTATTTAAGTTCACCAAAATCCTCCTTTTAATTTTTATGAAAAACCCCTTATTTTATTTAATCTCTTAAAACACTTTACACCATTTGAAAATTCACCATTTTATTTCTCAAATTTACTCACCCAAATATTTCTCCAAAAATCTGTGATCCGTAGATTTATCACCGTTTGCAAACCACCTTTTTAAAATACGCATTTGTACATATATATCTATATATTAAAAAGGGCTCTAAATTATGAAATTCACATAGTACTCACCTGACACCAAAGACCTGCTAAGCTAAAGATTCTACCTAAAGAAACTGCTCCCTGACGCTGCGCTGAAGACAATATCGACTCTTCACCTAAAAATCACCAAATATGCAATTATAAGAATAAAATCACACTACGAATATTTTAGGAATTAAATCTTCTATTTAATCGCTTATTTTTAAATTATTTAATTTATAGAATTAATTACCTCAATTTGTCTTGATTCGCGGAACTGAACCAATCACTCCTAAGCCACCGCAACGTCACCTCGAACAACCAATCCGTCCTCGCGTAGCCACTGCAACCACAAAAATATACAGAACTAAGAACGCATCTAAAAACGCACACACGCACACGTCAACACACTAAAACACCGCGCGCGCACCGAACAACTACTAAACACCACTAGCACCTCCACTATACAAAACACCGCCGAAACACCCATCGCCGGACACCAATCCAGAAACTGCAACCAACACATAAATCTACAACACCAATTGCGCGCACACACATCACGCGATACACAAACACACAACTAACGAATAACACCTATGTACGAACCAATACAACATCGCACATACCTTTAACGTAATCCGTTGCTGGAAAATCTACGCAACCCAAATCTGCCGCTGAACAGCCACTAATCACCGCCGCACAACACAACACCCCGTACACATAACCACCGGAATCACCCTTGCACAAACCCAACACCAGCCGGTCAATCACCGAAACCACCAGAACCACCACCTCTCCGCTTGGACCCACAGCCGACGCCATGCCGCCACTGCCGCCCCCGCTGCCGCGTTTCCCCCTCTCTCTTCCTTCACGTTCTCCTCCGGCACCCCTCTCCTCCCGTTCGTTCTCTGTCAATGGAAGTTTGATGTTTTTTTTTCTCCTGAAGTTGTTTTAGTTTGGTCTTATTTTGTCTCAGTTTGCAATTGAAGCGGTGGTTTTGGTTTCCCCACACTGGATTAGATTTGATTTTTGTCTCTTAGTACTTGGGTCTCCTTTTGTTTAATTCCCTGCCTACCATATCTCTTATTTGGTTAAGGGATCATCATTGTTGCATGCCGAATGCATGCAACAAGAGGCCACATAATATTCTTTTTTTATTACTTTAATTAAATTATATTTATAACTCATAAAATTTCATATTTTTTATAATTTAATCTCACATATTTTAAAATTTAAACTTTTAATCCCCTTTTTTAATTATTCTTCTTATTCTTATTATTAATCCCCAATCAATTATTTAAATTAATTTTTCCTAATTAATTAATTAATTTAATTACGGCATTTAATGAAGCGGGTCTCACAATCCCATTGCACATAAACATGAAAATCCGAGAGTGAATGCGGAAATAAACACAAAGTCCAACACATAGAAGTAGGGAGAGAGGGAGAAGTTTAGTTATTACAAACCACTACTCCTATTACAACCCAAAGGGGCTAATTTGAAAATAAATAGAAATGCACAAGTCTTCCAAAGAACTCAAAACCTCAATGTGTTCCAAAATCATCCACGAGAGGTTCTTTACCTGTAGAGTCTAAAAAGAAGGGCGTATCACGCCAAAGTAGGGAAATATCTATCAACTAGCATGTTCTAGACTAGCGTGAACAAGTGTGTGAATGTACGGAATGATATAAACGATACGCATGAGACAATGCAAGGCAATGATCCGACTTCTACAATGTGACTCTACAAGCCAACATAAAGGTGAGAGTATTTACCAAGGACACTAAAATCACGCATCCATATAAGTGTGCATTACCCTTTCATTTCCATATCCATGTTCCATTTGTGAACTCGTGGTGCTTTCAATGTTTGTAAGATATCATATGTGAAGTGATTCCATTTCAAGTATAACTCATAAGTGTTTCGTTGTTCATTTCCATAAGTCCCGGGATCCCTAAAATTTAGTGCATCCCCCATCCATCCATAGCTCACAAGATGGAATGAATTCCGGAATCCCTACAATCAAGTACATTCCGCCTTCATCCATAGTTTGCTAAGGCGGTATGAATCCCGGAATCCCTACAATCAAGTACATTCTGTATTCATTCATTTATCATCGTAACATAGATAGGGTAAGGGTAAGATAGTGGCTCGTCAACACACTAAACCAACCTAATCCGTCTTTCCCAAAGGCCGTTGGGAGGGCTCACATAGCCCCCATTGTGCACAATGTCGTGGGTGGAGCGACCACCCCGGGAATCCCTACAATCAAGTACATTCCCGCATAAGAGTATATCAATCCCGTATCATAGTTACTAATCATCCAAAACCCAGGAATCCCTACAATCAAGTACATTCCCGTTGATAATTGCATCAAGTCAAACATTGTTTCAAGGGTCCATGGGTTCACAATTGATGTCATTCAATTCCACTTAAAATTTCCAATTTACGCAACATGAGGCAATGTGCGACCGATTTTTACGAAATATGACCCATACTCAAAACCCATCTGTTAAGCCTTATTTAGGCCCAATTGCATGTATCTAAGCTCAATTTGATGAAAATGATATCAATTGACCCAAAGTCCTAATTTGTGAAATATGGTTCATGCATGAATTTGGGGCTTTTCTTGTAGGTGTTCACAACATGAAATTAGACGTTATACAATATGCATATGATCATAAGAACTCCAATAAACCTATCAATTTCATGATTGAAACACAAACCCTAGGTCAATTTGACCCTAACATGTAATATACGAAATTTGTGTAAACAAACTAGATTCCAAGAGAGAAGGAGAGAAAGCATAGCCTAAAACCTTACTAGAGATGGATATCCCCTACCTCTTGAAGCTTGGAATAAAACCCTAGGAATCCAAATTCGGTGGATGTTGAAACTATTTGGCTTGTTGGAAAGCCCTTGAGGTGTAGAGCAAGCTTCCTCCTTGCAATTTCTTCAAACTCACCTTGGAAGATCTTCAAATGGAAGAGAGAAGATGGAGCATCAATGGAGTTTTTGAGAGGTAGAGAGAGAGTGTTTAGAGTGAAATGAAGGAGACGGGAGGCTCATACATGAATTTTAGGGTTAGGAGTTCGAAATAGGAGGAAAAGACCACACTGCCCTTCATTAAACACAAAAACAAATCGCACTTTCAATGACCGTCGTCCGGACGAAGCCCGACCGTCGTCCGGACGACCACCTTCGTCCGGACGGGAAAACTCGTTGTCCGGACGACCGAACCTGAAACTTTCTGATCTCTTTCTGCCTGGCTCGTCCGGATGAGCACAGGCCATGGTCCGGACGACCGAACCAGGAAATGCCGAAAATGAGTCTTTTGACTCCGGTTCGTCAATCTTCAAACTCTGACACCTCTCCAACGTTCCTCGCATTGAATTGACGCCCCGAGGCTCTCCCACACCCTTGCTCAAGGTCATACGCGATCTTACCACGTCGATAAATAATTAAATACCGAAATTAAATTAGAAAAACATGAGTCGTGACACCTCAACCTCCTTAAAAGGATTTCGTCCCTGAAATTTTGTAAGATAAGAGCATAAGCGTTCATACAAATCCAAACCAAACCGAATAATAAAAACAACAAAAGAAATCAAAACAACTCTGGATACTTGCTACGCATTGCGTCTTCGCGCTCCCAAGTCGCTTCTTCCATTCCATGGTTGTTCCACAAAATCTTCAACAAAGAAATCGTCTTCCCACGTAGCACTTGTTCTCTCGAATCAAGAATGCGTATCGGCCTCTCTTCGTAGGACACATCGGCTTCCAATTCAACATTTGACCAATCTATAACATGCAATGGATCCGGCTCGTACTTGCGTAACATGGAGATGTGAAAAACGTCATGAACGTTGGAAATGTTCGAAGGTAAAGCAAGTCTATAGCCAACTTCCCCAATCTTCTCAATGATGTCGAACGGTGCTATGAAACGAAGAGTCAATTTCCCTTTCTTCCCGAAACGTGAAGTACCGCGGCGAGGTGAAACTTTCAAGAAAACGTGGTCACCAACCTCGAAAGATAAAGGAGTGCGACATCGATCGGCATAACTCTTATAGCGACTCTGAGCTATAAGCAATCTCTGACAAATAGTCTTGATCTGCTCCGTGATTTGCTGTGTCATCTCGGGACCAATGATAGGTGATTCTCCAATGTCTAGCCAACAAACGGTTGAGCGACATGGCCTACCATACAAGGCCTCGAATGGTGACATGCCAATACTCGAATGGAAACTATTGTTGTACGCAACAACGGTAGATGATCAACCCAACTTCAATGGAAGTCTAACACACGAGCACGCAACATGTCCTCCAAGATCTAAATAGTACGCTCGGACTACCCGTCGGTCTGAGGGTGAAAATCCGTGCGGAACATAAGCTTCGAACTAAGGGAAACCTGCAAACTCCGCCAAAAACTAGAAGTAAACCGAGGATCTCGATCGGATATGATAGATGATGACACGCCATGAAGTCGAATGATCTCCCTGATGTACAACCGGCTCAAGGAATCCACGGACTGAGCAACACGAATAGGTAGAAAATGCACCGTCTTCGTCAGTCGGTCAACGATAATCCATATAGTATCCTGCCCACTAGGTGATCTCAGAAAGCCTGAAGCAAAATCCATCGTTACATGCTCCCACTTCCACTCTACAATCGGTAATGGCTGAAGTAAGCCTGCTGGTCGCTGATGCTCATCCTTTACTTGCTGACAAGTAAGGCATCTGGAAACAAATACCGCCACATCCTTCTTCATCCCTGGCCACCAGAACTGTCGTCGAAGATCATGATACATTTTTGTACCTCTGGGATGAACCGCTAATGGTGAATGGTGAAACTCGTGCAATATACTCGCTCGTCAAGAATCAGGAACGAACAATCGACCAAGATAACGTAAACTAGAATCTACATGAATCATCCAACCCTGTCGAGCATCACAGCTAAGAAACTTTGTGCGCAACTCCGTTGTCTCTGAATCGTCAGTCTGAATCTCGGTCACCCAACGAGAAAGCTCTGAATGAATAGAGAGATTGC
>NMUG010005398.1:0-13161 GCA_002855965.1 Monotropa hypopitys | reverse complement strand
GCTGCTGCTGCTGCTGTGGTCTCACATCACCACGACCGCTGCCCTTCTCTGGGCAATCTCTGACCACATGGCCCCACTGACCACAATCGAAACACACAGGTGTCCTGCACTCGGTGCGTATATGGCCTGGCTGATGACATCGATGACAAACAACTGGAGTCCGAACGGACCCTGAACTGGCCTGAGACCGCTGGTCTCTAGAGAAACGAGATTGCTCTCGCTGCCGCTTCCTCCCGAAGCTGCCTGAAGAAGAAGAACTAGAATTGGAACCCTGTCGGCGCGGTTCCCACACCTTTGCCCTCGAAGCAAAGTCCCTCTGCTGATAATCTCTATTGGGCTCAACCGCCCTGGCACAATTCACAAGATCGGTGAAGACTCAAATTCGGTGACCCATAATCATCCGCTGAATAGAAGGATGAAGACCCTTCTCAAATCTCTTACACTTCCACTTTTCCGAACTGACTAAATCTGTCGCAAATCGAGACAAGGCCTGGAATCTCAAGGTGTACTGGGACACAGACATAGTCCCCTGCTCCAAATGTTCGAACTGCTCCCTAAGATGATCTCGGTAGCTCTCCGGAAAATACTGATTCTCGAAAACAGCCAAAAAAGTCTGCCCACGTCATGGTACTGATAGGATCCATAATAGCCTGTGGATCAGCATCTCCACTAGCGAGGAGACTAGCACGTCTCATCTCCACAATAGAACTCCACCATAGAATAGCCTCTCCTGAAAGCTGGTAGGACGCAAAAGTAATACGCAACTTATCCTCCGTGATGCCCAATGTGTCGAACACCCTACGAACATCTACTAACCAATGGTCAGCCTCGAGCGGCTCACCTTCCCCACTGAACTTGGGAGGATCCATCCTCCTGAATTCTCGCAAAGCGTCAAGAGTGCGGTTACCTGCATTATCCCTAGGAGCCGCAAATCCCCGACTAGCTTCGACCATGGCGGTCGCAAGCTCTCGAGCGAATTGGCTAGGAGCGACGAGCCCCTCCAGAGCAGGAACCGGAATAACAGGAGGTGCAACATCCTCCACACCTGCTCGATGATCATCCACTTCCTCGCTATATGCCTCCTGAACGTTGTTCCTATGACCTCTTCCCAAAGCAATATTACGACGTGGAGGCATTCTACAAAAGATCATGAATACGATAAGAATAGAGCACATGACAAGGCTCGAGTGGAGAGTTCAATCAACTATGTAAAGTCTCAATCAAGGAGCAGTAAATTCAATCATATCAAGAAAAGGATTCTCATACTCAATGGAATCGACAAACAGGTTTACAACCCAAGAATGGAACAATGCACGTGAATTTCTCTCTTGACTGACATCAACCTATGGATCATTGCCAATGCATGCTCAAATGCTTACACACACATGCTAGTTGATGCAAATTTAAACTCAATGCAACCCATAGAGACTAAGAGTCTCCCCAAAGGCCTACGTTTTCGAAACCAGAAGCTCTGATACCAGTTGTCACGCCCCGGATTTTCAAACCTTTTTTTTTGAATTTCATTATAAATGGGGAAACAAGCATGTCTCATCACAATTTAAATCAAGTTTAAATACCAAACACAACCCATTCCAAACTTACATAAAATCCGAGAGTGAATGCGGAAATGAACATAAAGAAATAAAGTCCGAGAAGTCCAACACATAAAACCAAAGAGAGAAAGAGGTCTAGTTAAGTTATTACAAAACCACTACTTTCATTACAACCCCAAATGGGCTAACTCAAAGAAAGGAAAAGATGCAAGAGTCTTCCAAAATGACACCAAATCTCCCCAAAACTCGTGGAGCTTCAAGATCCTCCAAAATTGGTTTCTTACCTGCAGAACCTTTAAAAAAGAGCGTGTCACGCTAAAGTAGGGAAACATCTATCAACTAGCATGTCCTAGGCTAGCGTGAACGAGTGTGTGAATGTCCAGAATGATATAAGCAATATGTATGAGACAATGCAAGACAATGATCCGGCTTCTATAACAAGGAACAACTAGCAACATAACATAGAATTTTATAAAGGACCACAAGCCAAGGGTCAAAACATAAGTATGTTCTCATTCCGTGATGTTTAACAAGGGACTACTAGACAAGAGTCCAAACATAAAGACATAAGAAGTGTTTGAGCTATCATCAATTAATGAAAGTATAATTCATTTTCTTTTCTCATCCCAAGTGGGATATGACGCTGGAATCCTAACCAAGGTATTCCATAATCATTTTGTTTTGTGACGTTGATAGGGTGAGGTTGGATTAATGGCTCGTCAACACATTAATCGAACCTATCCGGTCTTCCCCAAATAATGTTGGGAGGGCTCACGTTACCCCCATTGTGCACAATGTCGTGGATGGAGCGATCATCCGAGGAGTCCTAACCAAGGTACTCCCAATCAATAATCACAGGCCCATATCATTGTCATTGTGTTCGGGAATCCCTAGCCAAAGTTACTTCCCTTAATATTGACGCCCGAGAATCCCTAGCCAAGGTTGCTTCTCATTTGGGCTTAACACTTCATTTCATATAACGTTGACATAATCCAGGATATGCGTGAGTCACAATTTACAACATAACCAATGTGTGTTGATTGCCCATTGAATTCTGACTAAGGGATAACATAGTGTAACATAACTAATATACAACCAATTTCTATAAAATACAATCCATACCGCAAACCCATCTGTTAAGCCTAATTTAGGCCAAATTTCATATATCCAATGTCAATTTAACTAAAGGACCTCTAATTGACCAAAAGCCCCAATTTGTGAGTTAGGGTTCATGCGAGGATTTGGGGTTTTTTATACAATTTGTTCCAACATGAAATTGACTCAAATACAATACATATAAGACCACAGAAACTCTATTAGAACCATCAATTTCATAATTGAATCTTAAACTCTAGGTCAATTTCACACAAATATGCATATACGAAATTTATACAACCATGACTAGATTTCAAGGAAACAGGAAGAGAGAGCATGGTCTAGAACCTTACTAGAGATGGATATCATCCTACCTTGAAGTTTGAGAAAAACCTAGGAATTTGAACTTGAATAAGTGCCTTCGAAAACTGGGTCACCGGAGAGATCTCGTCGCGTAGAACAACTTTAATCCTTGCAATTTCTTCAACCGGAGCTTGGAAGGATGTTAAAATCTAAAGAGAAGCTTGAGTTTTGAATAAGGAGGTAGAGAGAGAGAGTGTAAGGCTCCTTAGGGTTTTAAAATGGGGAAGAAATGCTCAAAAACGGGTTAGGAATGATATATATACCCCCTGCCAAAAGACCACAAAGCCCTTAATGAAAAGCTGTCCGACTGACCCGTTATCGATAACCATAAGCCCTTAATATACCCGTTATCGATAACCAGACTCTCGGGTCGTAACCAAGGAATCGATGGACAACTCGTTATCGATAACCGCAAAGCCCCTTATCGATAATCAAACTCTCGGGTCCTAACCAAGGAACCAATGGATAACTCGTTATCGATAACCGCAAAACTCGTTATCGATAACCACATCCTCGGGATTTTCTATGGGCAAACAGAGAAAACTTAAAATGCGCATAACTTTCTCACCCGGACTCCGATTGACGCGATTCAAATTGCGTTGGATTCGTAATTGAATTCTCTACCATATTCTAGGGTCAACCACCTTAAAATCACACTAGGATTTTAAGATAAAATAAATCAAGATACCAAATGTAATTTAGAATACGAATTTAAATTCTGGAAAATACTTCATAAAATACAGGTCATTACAGTAATTATAACAAAACACCTTAAGAATTCCGTTTCCACGTTCACGAGAAAGAGAGAGAAGATTATTTTGGTTAACCTAGTGATTGGATATATTATTGTCAATGTTATTAGTGCCCACACACCCCAAGTCAGTTTGAATGATCATGCTAAGTATAATTCTGGGATCAAATGGACGAGATGGTACAATGGATTTCTTTGGGAGAAAAGATATTTGTAGGCAGTGATTTCAATGGACATGTAGGCCACATTAAACAAGGGTATGAAACGGTCCACGGTAGTTTTGGTTTTGGCTCTCAAAATGAAAATGCGAAGAGTATTTGGACTTTGCAGTGACTTTTGATCTTAGACTAATGAACAATTTCTCTAGGAAGAGGGATGAACACCTTATCCCTTATAAGAGTGGGTCAAATAGAAGTTAAATGGACTATATCTTAGTGAGATGCTCAAACCCCTTAGTTTGCAAAGACTGTAAGGTCATACGTAGAGAGTGTCTGATGTCACAACATAGTCTTATAGTCCTAGATATTTGTTTGGAAGGTCAACCCACGAACTAGATGGTGGAGCCTACGAGGGAACAACTTGGAGTTGTTCAGAGACAAAATGCTAAACGAAGGAAATTGGAATTTTGATGGCAACAACGAGAAAATGTGCAAGACGATGACAAACACCATTAGAAAAATAATGCAAGAAGTTTTTTGAGAGTCAAAAGGGAGAGACCCCACCTCGAAAGAGACTTGGTGGTGGAATGTTGTGGTTCAGGCCATAGTAAAAAACTAAAAAATAATGCTTTAAGAAGTGACAAAAAGATAGAAGTGATGCAAATTTTAGGGACTATAAACAAGCCTGCAAGGAGGCCAAGTAAGCTGTGGGGAGAGCTAAAATTAGATCGTTAGAGGATTTATATGCTAGACTAGATAACAAGCATGGAGAAAAACAATATAAGTTTGCCAAATGGAGAGAAGAGAACAAAATACGCCTTTCAAGTTAAATGTATAAAAGATGACAATTATAGGGTATTAAGGATAATGAAATTAAGGGAAGATGAAAGAACTACTTTGATAAACTATTGAACGAGAAGCATGAGAAAAACCTAAGTGAAGAGCATTTGTGTGCTTTTAGTAGGAGTGAGAGCTAAGAGTATATGTTTTATTGCAGAGTACAAAAGTCTGAAGTGGCAAACACGTTGAGAAGGATGAAATTAGGCAATGCTTTAGGACCATATAGCCTCCCTATTAAGGTATGGAAGGGCCTTGGAGGCAGGAAAGTGATGTGGTTGACAAAACTGTTCAACAAGATTATTTTGACTAGACGGATACCTAATGAGTAGAAAAAGAGTAACTTAGTATCAATATATAAGAATAAAAGGATATTCAGAGCTGCAATAATTATAGAGGTATTAAATTGATGAGCCACTCTACCTGTAGTATTGTAAGTTTGACATTAAAAGTCGTTATTTGGCTTGCACAATCCACAATCTGTGTCACTCATACGGGATGCAATCAAGAGAATAATTGCGTATTGTTGAATAGCATGGGGTATCGCCACTTGGCACGACCCGTCTTACAAGCACGATCCGTCTTAAGTGGCACGGACCGTCTAATACCACGGATCGTCTTATGGTGCATAATCCATCTTATTCATCCAATAGCAACTAGTGAATATTATTACATGAACAAAAGTTTAATCGAAAGCATTGAATCAAAAACATAAATCCCTTAAGTTTATACAACCAACCAAATAATACACAAAAATACCTACAATACATTGGGTGAGAGCATCATCGATCACCTAGGTGCGGAACCTAGCCGGCCATAAAAGTGGCGGCCATGGATGAAGGAGAAGAGAGGAGAAGAAGATGAGAAAAGAGAGTCTCTAACCCTAGCCCCCACAAGGTGATTAGGGATTAAGAGATGATCAAAAGATAATCTCCCTAATGAGCCTAAACCATTCTATTTATACTTAGTCTACTTAATAATACCCTAAATACCCTTATTGAAGGGTAAAGACGTCCAAAACTCAGTCATAAATCATAAAAATCCCGCACAACAGCTTTATGTTCCGCGTAACAGCGCTACCGGCTGCGCTATAAATAGGCGTAATCGGTTGCGGTTCTCCAAAAGTTGACTCCTGCCAGCAAGGCGCTACCGGTTGCGCATGGGACCGCAACCGGTTACGGAGGTCTCTGTGGTTTGCTCATTTTCTTCACTCTGCACGCCTGCAAGCATCTGCGCTACCGGTTGCGCTATAAATGGGCGCAACCGGTTACGGGTCTGTCAGTGCCTTTTCTTTCCTCTTGCTTTTCTTTGTTCTTTGGACTTCTTTTCAAGTTTTGGCCTTCTTCAATATTTCTCAACTCCTCACTATCTTCATAACCTCACACAATTTTCATTCTTTTGGCCTCGGTTGAACCAATTGAGCATTCTTAGCACATTCCCGGCTTAATTACTGAAAAACCAACTTTGCTCCAAAACACCACAATGTTTATTAGATAACGGCTTTAGGACTAACAACTTGTATAATTAAGGCATACAAATAGGTATGTTAGCATACCTATCACGCGCCAATCTTGAGCCCAAGTCAACCTACCCCTATAAATACCCCTCAAGGGTATAGTTCACGGGATCCGATCCCTGGAGAGAACTGTACGACCTAGCTGTTTTTTGTCTTCTTTCTCAAACAAGGGACTAACTTAAGCTTCGGAGGCCCCATCGGTCACAACCGTTCGGTGGGCACTAACCTTTGTATTGCAGGAGCCAAGCAGGAGGACCCCTTTTCTATCTTTGCAGGGAACCCGCTCGAGCTTCCGGACGGAGCGTCGGTCTTTCATCACGTACCCGCAGCCGACGACCCATAATCTGAAGGCCCAGCTGTCAGAAAGGTTGAAGAAGGAAAGCAGCCACCACAATTGGCGATTCTGCTGGGGACGAATTCACTCGATCTCTAGACATTCAGTGTTAGTTCTAACATATTTCAGCCTTCCTGATCCATGGGAACCGAATTCCCACCCCTGGCAGCAAACACTAAGTTCTCCGGAATTCTTCCCCCACCACCGCCGGTGATGATTCCCCACCAGTCCGTGGGAATACTCGACCCAACCATCGGTCATGCTTTGGCCGGGACCAGTTCTGATTTGACGATTGTCATGGATAGAATGATGAGGGAAAAGAACGCTGAATTAGCCCTCCTAAAAGAGCAGGTCGCCAAACTCAGCCACCCAGCCCCTCGAGTAACCTCCGCCACATCAAAATCTGGGGAGAAGAGTCGGCACAGACTCGGAAAGGAAAATATTGGAGCAGACCCGCCGCGACAGTCGGTCAGAGGGCACGAGGAAGACCTTGAGCTACAAGGGAATGGTGAGACCACTCCGAACTCCCGAACCTTAGCAGCATCAGACGGGACGTTGTATGTATACGACCACGGGGTCTTCGTTCTTGTTTGACCGAAGCAGCATGACCGAGCCCCTCAGAGTCCGGAGAGGAGCCACCAGCGCAGGCACCGACATCACACCTCCTCCTCTCCTTGCAGAGATTATAGGACTGAGCGTCGCCGACATAGGAGGAGCCAGACTCCGATGAATCCACCGGCAAATGCCCACAGGGACGTGGACGTAAGGCTTGGGCAGCTCAGTGCCACTCCCTATTCACGGACAATCGAGTCGGCAACCATCCCGACTGGGTTGCATCTGCCCAAATTTTCCAGGTATGAATCCAAAACTGACACTTATACTCATCTTATCTACTTCCGACAAGTTATGTCCCTCTACATGGCCGATGAAGTCGTCATGTGCAAAGTCTTCCCCACAGGCCTGGGAACTCAAGGCTCCCTGTGGTTCAACAAGCTCCCGAGAAGATTCATACGAAGTTTCAGGGATCTCGAGCGGGCATTCCTTGCTCGCTTCGTCACCAGCACCACACAGAAAAAGGACATCAGCACCCTAATCAGTCTCCGAAAGTGCCAGGGGGAGTCACTTCGGCAGTATGCCGACTGCTATTAGGAACTTTACAATGAAATCCAAGACTGCGATCAGAGCATCGCGGCCACCTCCTTTTAGATGGGTCTTGAGACCGACAACCTTATCTTCCGGGAGCTCATGATCAACCCTCCGGAGGATATGGAAGATCTCATGCAAAGGGTGGACAAATTCTGCCAACTGGAGGAACTCTTGGCTGACCGCACGGTCCAACGAACATCCGACCGCTCGCTTCAGTCCCCCGGACTTTCTCCCCATTGGCAAATCAATGTTGTGAAAACAGGAGAGATTCGGAGACCAAAACCGGAGGACTATGTGGCCGAGATGATGATTTTCTCTGAGCCAGCTTACATGGTTCTCAAGCAAATCCGGGACCTGCCCTTCTACAGGTGTCCGGATCAAAAAGTGGGAACTGAGGCAAACTACACTAGACGTGCTTTTTGCACCTATCACAAGGAGAAGGGGCACTACACCAGCGCCTGCCAGCCATTCAGAGCTTATATGGAACTCTAGGTCTGACAGGGGTATCTCGATCGATGGGTCGACAGGCAAAAGACCCAGGAAGCGGTCCGACAACTAAGGCCAACAACCGGAGTGGAGGAAAATATTCCACTTTTCCCATAGGCGACCGGCTAAGCCTCTGGATACTTGTATTCCCAAAAGGGATTAAAAACTTGTTCTTTTAATTTTTCAATGTAAATTATTTATTGTCGTTCATATTTGTTCTGGTTCACAAGTCTTGGCAGTGTCAGGGAGCAACCCCCAGGAAAGGACGGGATCATTTGCTCAGGTCCGATAACTCCCGACAGAAGCGTGGCTCCGACAGGCACAACTTCGGGATTTGATTATAACCTGCTGTCCACCACTGCAAAGGCCGGCACCACCATCCCTCATTACGGGATCATTTGCTCAGGTCTGATAACTCCTGGCAGAAGCGTGGCTCTGGCAGGCGCAACTTCGAGCTTTGATTATAACCTGCCATCCACCACTGCAGAAGCCGACACCACCATCTCTCATTACGAGATCCACCCCTCATTACGGGATCATTTGCTCAGGTCCGTTAACTCCTTGCAGAAGCGTGGCTCCGGCAGGCGCAGCTTCGGGCTTTGATTATAACCTGTCGTCCACCGCTGCAGAGGCCGACACCACAATTCCTCGTTACAGGTTCATTTGCTCAGGTCCGGTAACTCCCGACAGAAGCGTGGCTCTGGCAAGCGCAACTTCGGGCTTTGATTATAACCTACCGTCCACCACTACAGAGGCACCACTGTAGAGGTCGGCACAACCATCCCTTATTACGAGATCCATCCCTTATTACGGGATCATTTGCTCAGGTCCGGTAACTCCCAGCAGAAGCGTGGCTCCGGCAGACGTAGCTTTGGGCTTTGATTATAACCTGCCGTCCACCACTACAGAGGCCGACACCACCATCCCTCATTACGAGATCATTTGCTCAGGTCTGGTAACTCCCGGAAGAAGCGTGGCTCCAGCAGGCGCAACCTCGGGCTTTGATTATAACCTGTCGGCCACCACTACAGAGGCCGGCACCACCATCCCTCATTACGCGATCCATCCCTCATTACGGGATCATTTGCTCAGGTCCGGTAACTCCCAGCAGAAGCGTGGCTTCGACAGGCGCAGCTTCGGGCTTTGATCATAACCTGCCGTCCATCACTGTAGAGGCCGGTACCACCATCCTTCATTACGTGATCCATTCCTCGTTACGGGATCATTTGCTCAGGTCCAGTAATTTTCGGCAGAAGCGTGGCTCCGGCAGGCGCAACTTCGGGCTTTGATTATAACCTGTCATCTACCATTGAAGAGACCGACACCTCTATCCCTCATTACGGGATCTCCCTCATTATAGGACCATTTGTTCAAGGTCCAGTCACTCCCGGTAGGGCGTGGCTCCGACAGGCGCAACTTCGGGCTTTGATTATAACATGTCGTCCACCCCTGTAGAGTTCGGCACCTCTATCCCTCATTACGGGATCTCCCTCACTACGGGACCATCTGTTTAAGATCCGGTCACTCCCGGTGGGGCGTGGCTCCGGCAGGCATAACTTCGGGCTTTGATTATAACCTGTCATCCATCCCTGTGGAGTCCGACGCCTATATCCCTCATTATGGGATCTCCCTCATCGCGGGACCACCTGCAGGTCATCTTTTAAAGCCCGGCATCCTCCGGCACATATTGACGAATATCATCTATCTTTGTCCGGCATTTTCCGGACCTTAAATGCTGACGGAGTCATCTCCTTATGAACGCAGCCTATATCCCTCTAGATTTCTATCAGCTATTAAGGGATCTATTTCAGTCCGGCACCTTCCAGACAAGCAAAAAGGTAACTCTAAAAAGACCGAGACTTTTATATTAACAGAATTATATTCACAGATTAATACAGCCAAAAGTTTGGCATCTAAAAGAACAAAAGGAGTCGTGCTATGGTTGCTCCGGTGGAAGAGTCTCCGGAAGACCGACAAGGGGCTCCCTATCTGGAAACAGCAAGGGTGGGACCTCAGGTTCCGACATAGGCATCTCGGCCCGAAGGGGCGAATCCCCTGGCACTCCTACAGCATCAAGTGCCCGCTTCCACACTTCTTTGAACGATGTACTGTAACCTTCCCTGTAGTCGACCTCATGAGTTTCGGGGCAAAGCTCGTGTACCTGTCGACGGTACTCTTCTTCAGCATCATTGAACCCCTCAGCATAGCCCTTGGCATCAGCATCGGCTACGGCCTTCTTGAGCCTCTCTTCGAAGTCTCCTTCTGTCTGTCGGAGACTACCCCCAGCTCCAGCAAGTCTCTCCTCTAGCCACCTCCGCTCCGCCGTTGCCTTCTCAAGCTGCCGGAGGAGGAGGTCCTTTTGGGCTACGACAGGTTCAAGATCAGTCTCTGCCTTCCAGGCCCGGCATTCCCACCTATAAGCCATCTTGAGTGCAGCTTGGGTGGCCCTGTACATCCCGGAGAAACATTGGCAAGCCTGTAGATGACAGGAAACACCATTAGTAAAGAAAAATATCAATCTTCATCAAAAATAGTTTCCGGTACCTTTATAAGGCTTGTTCTGGCATAATCATACATCCCCACCACCGAGGTTGGGAGGATTCTCATATCTGCCGATAGCTCGAGTTCCTAGAGGAGGGGGTGAGCGACTGTTGGGTCGGCATGCACGCTGTCCGTTGTCATCAAAGGCACCCCAAAGTATTTGCGAAAAGTCGGCACCCATGGTGCAGGCGGGATCGGATCAGCCGGACGAGGTCCAGCATTACGCGTGGCATTATACATAGTCCCCTCAGGCATATCATCAAAATCAAGGGACTCCTCTTTCACCCCCCCACAGTTCGGGAGAAGTAGGCGGAGGGACAAACGGGGTACTAGAAGTGGCCTCCTCAACCGGAGTGACTGTCTAGGTTGGCGGACAAACTGAGGCTTCTCTAGCCATCGAAGGCCCCCCTCGAAGTATTGGAAAAGGTTGAGTCTTTTCTGAGCAGGGGCTCGCACATGAGGGACCGCCGCCGCCTTTCTCTTCCCTCTAGCCTTCCGGTCTTCCAAAAAACTCTGGTACGTCGGCTCGTATCCTAGAAGTGTGGGAGCGTCCCTGCCTTCACACCTCAGTAGTGCCTCGATCCGGGCCTCCGAGGCATCCCCCCTCATGTACTTGGAGATCGCCGACACGTCTGCACGAAGAAATGAGGGTTAGAAAAATCTGAGCACGAGAATATCTGAAAACTTGGAGTAGGACTCCAACCTGGATCGCCTGGTTTGGTCGGTACAGGGTGCCGACGCTCCTCGTCCAGATTAAAATTGTATTCTCCGTATAGCTGAAGGTAAATATTCGCCCATCTCTCAAAGTCCGACAACCTCGTGATACCATCCTCATATGGCTTCCGGGCAGTAAGAAAGTACCTGCCGAAGCTCAGTTCCGGGAAAGAGAAAATAAACTTATCAGGTCCGGCACATCAAAATCCAGCCCCTTCTTCTCGCACAACGCCCGTACGCAGCCGATGATCCGGTAGCTATTTATCGACAGTTGACTCGGCGTAATTCTGAACGAGAACAGGAACTCTCGGAGGAAAGGGGAGAAGGGAACTTTTAATCCTCCTTCGGTTATTGCCATTAGGAGAACCGTCACATGCTCCTCCGCATAAACGACCTTAGCCCCTACCTCTGCAAAGTCCACCAATGACGGAATCTCATATCGGCGGTAGAACTCATCAATAAGGGGCAGTCCCCAATGAAAATAGTCCAAGTAAGGGCAGAGGCGATCCCCACCAGGCGCTCTGATCAGACCTCCGAGGGCTCTATTCGGTCGCCCCCCCAAAGCTGCGTATGTGGGTTCACTTTCATCTGAGAAATACCGGACAATATTGGTTCGGCCATCAACCTGGGGCTGCCTCAAAGTAGGGGCTTCCGAAGCCAAGTTTTTGGCCAGAGCAGACACCCTTGAGCTGACATTAGGGGTTGGCTCTTCAGAGCTCGGCCGGAATAGCGAATCTGAATCCGAACTCGAAGTAGAAGAGATGAGCTCGATCACCTGATCCATACCGGTTGAAGAAAACACAATGGTCGAAGATGGGAAGCTCTCCGAAGGCTCCGAGTGCGCGAAGTAAGTACCGAACGTTTAACTACAACAACCTATTTATAGGCCCAGATCAGGTACTCGTCACAATTGTCAAAAATTAATCTTTGTACAAGTACCGATGAATGCCGTTTGACCAACGAATCGGGACGCGACACATGGCGAAGCACTGACATCCGTATTCAATTATTTCCCTGTGGCAAGGGCGTGGCTCTTGGTCGACCGACTACCTATCGGAGGGTCCACCCTCTGGCGATGACCCAACATAGAGCGGCTCGCCCACCCGCTTCGCGGATCCCCCATCCATACGACCGACCCGGTCCGCCGACCGCACCGGCCCATTTGTCCCACCTCGTGCACCATTCGGGCCCAGCGTCGCACGGGAGGGGGGGGGGGAGAGGGGGAGGGGGCACGACGCGCGCTTCACGCGCCAATCTTGAGCCCCAAGCCAACCTACCTTTATAAATACCCCTCAAGGGTACTGTTCACGGGATCTGATCATCGGAGAGAACTGTCCAGCCTAGCTGTCTTTTGTCTTCTTCCTCAAACAAGAGACTAACTTAAGATTCGGAGGCTCCATCGGTTACAACCGATCGGTGGGCACTAACATTTGTCTTGCAGGAGCCAAGCAGGAGGGTTCCCTTTCTGTCTTTGCAGGGAACCCACTCGAGCTTTCGGACCGAGCATCGGCCATTCAGTCCGTACCTGCAGTCGGCGATCCATAATCCGAAGGCCCAGCTGTCAGAAGGGTTTAAGAAGAAAAGCAGCCACCACAATGAGCTTCGTGCACTAGGTCACCCTTTTTATATGACAACATTCCACATTGATACAAGTTACACATGTGAAA
>NMUG010005397.1:0-13160 GCA_002855965.1 Monotropa hypopitys | reverse complement strand
ACAACTCGATCTAAACTCAAAAATCATAAAACCTCACATCCCTTAACCTCCTACACTATCATAAGATCATCATACTTCATTTACATGACCTACAAACCACTTCAAAGCCACAAATCACAAGATTTACCCACGAACTCCCAAAAATCCGAAAATATAAAAAATCTAGATCTAGACTTCGATAATAGGAATTTGATTATGAATTTTAAGGAAAGTGTTACTTACGTGATGCTCGATCAATGAGAGAAATAACTCTCTAGCACTCAATCTTCTTGATAGGCTTCTTCACTTTTCTCTCTCTACAAGACTCTCTCTTTCTCCTTAGCCTCCACAAGCAACACCTTCTCTTCCTAATCAAGATTAGGTTAACTAAGAACCCCTAAATCAGATTTTTAAGTCCTTTTACCATAATACCCCTCCTCTAAAAACCCATTTATCACAATACCATTACTAAAATACACCAAGACACTTATACTTTTCATAAAAGTCACTAATTGACCTTATACACTTAAATAATCATATATATTCCCTTTCTTATAATATTTTTGCCAATTCTAATACCAACCTTATAACAATTAAATTGTTAATCGAAATAATTAAATTAAATCATTTAAAGTGGGACGGATGTGAGAGTGGTTACCAAACAAGCCCTTAGTAAAGTGTTACTTCTGTCCAAGTTGTGTTGACCAACTAAGTGTCAATCCTTGAGAACACAAGATGGATACTCCATGGTATTTTGATTTGTTGGATACGAATTTTCTCTCTCGCTTGCCCACTCATGAACTCGCACATACACTTAGTAATAGCGACAGATACAGATACATCGACAGGGACAGAGATATAGAGCCGGGGATAGTAGTGGTGGAGATCGATCAATCTGTACGTAGATAGAAAGAGAGATGGGATACTTCAGCATTTTTGCTTCCAAAAGGCTGGGTCTGATGTTCCATTCTGTAACCTTTGTCTCACAACCTGTGGGTTTTTAGATTGTTGTGCTCCATGCACTAAGATGGTCTTATATTCCACACGAAAGCATATTTTGTGAAATCCTTGGTAGTTTTATACTTGCGAGCTTTCATAATGATGGGTCTTTCTTCTTTCTATTCTGCAGAAAACATTGAAGAAGGACCACTTTTTATGGCAACTGTGGAATATAGAGAATGACATTGAGAAAGCTGATGAGGATGTAGAAGCTGAAAAGAGAAGCCAGCAAGAACTTGTGCAGGAACTAACAGATTATGAACGTGAAGCCAGCACAAAGAAGAAAGAACAGGCAAAATATTTAAAAGAGATTGCACAATTTGAAAAGAAGATTGGTGAGAAAAATAATAGACTCGACAAAAATGTGAGTCCATGCCCTTGCCAGTCACTACTAGTCTTTTCTAGTTTTGTTGCGATGGCTTGTGATATTCTCAACAGAACTTTTTAAGCACATCTGGTTAGCAGAGTTAGTATAGAGTCTAGGACTAGTTGGTTTGGTGCTGCTTGTTGGATATGGGGACCCTTGAGCATTAAACATTTGTTGTTTGTATTGGTTTAGAAGGAAATCTGCGTGGGAAAATAAGTTGAATGATTTGGTGGTTATTCTTGTGAAACTGACGGGTTGGACCATTGAGCATCGTGGGTAAAATTTTGCTTGATAGTGATGGTCATGGTATAATGAGATATTTGATGTTTTGATTTTGGTTCAAATCCACATTCTTTCACGTGATCTGACAAGGTGTTGATTATAGATACAGAAATACATACACCCAGTACATATTGCTCAAAGTTAGATCGGTAGGATCACGTCTGAACTTGATTTAAGCATATGCTTGGTGCTATGTATCTTTAAACAGTTTTCAGAAGGTGATTTTTGTTAACCTCTGAAATGATAGACCACTTTAATGAAGTGTAAGTTAATGGACTTCTTTGCATTTTGTTTGTGCTCATTTTATATTTATTGTTATTTATTTCTGTACCGCGACATCTTTTTCATTCCCATGGCTGGGAGGGATATGAGGCGGTGGACCGTATGATGGATAGTGGTTTATTGTCTCAGCTAACATTTTGTTAATAAATATATAAATGGACAAGTGTAGGTTCAAGACTTCAAGCTGTTGGGTTCTAAGCAACTTTATTCAATAGAAGCTATTCATGGGAGGTTTTTATTGTGTGCGTGTGTGTATGTAGTGAGGGATTAATGGTCTCTTTTGCAATAGACCTCCACAAGCACTGAGAACCACAACTGAGGCAGGCCTATTGATGTTGTGCATGCCAACATGTTTATATTGAACAGAGAACTTTTAATTGGAAATATGAGGGCGTTCCTTGCATTCATGTCCCCCCATATGCGAGAAAAACACTTGAATTTTTTTTTCAATTGTTTTGCTAAAACTTCAACCTTGTGAGGGAAAATTTGTCTAACATACTTCTGAGGTTTTAGTTTGTTTTCTTGCCTTCCTTGTTTTGGCTATTTCCCATATCTTATTAGGAGTCCCATTTTGATGTGCAAGTATACGATGGTGGCATGTTTAATGCCATATGGTTTCTGCCTCTATCTGTTATGGGTTATGCTCATCCATAGGTTCGTGGCAAACGACATTTGGATATTTGAGGTTCACTACATGTAGGGCGAAATCTAATAGCTCATATTTTGTTGTGGCACTGTTTCTTTGCAGCAACCTGAGCTTGTAAAACTCAAGGAGGAAATATCTCGAATTAGCTCCAAAATCCGAAGTAGTGAAAAAGATCTCAAGAAAAAGAAAGAAGAAAGGAAGAAGCACGCAAATGAAATAAAAAAGATGCAGAATGACTTAAACGATCTGACTCGACGACTAGATGAGCTGCAGGAAAAAGCTCAGGATGGTAATGAGAAACTTCAGTTGGCCGACAGTCAAATAGAGACATACCATAGAATGTAAGTCTGGTCTGTTATTTTCGACTCATATAGTCTTTCTTGCCAGACGTCTTCTTCTGTTTCAGTTTTGTAGCAGGGAATTCATTCTTTCTTGCAGAAACATGAATCCTTTCTCCAATTTTTCCTGAATTTGGTCGGCTGTTGCCCTGGCAGTTGACACTATTCCTCTTAAGATTGTTGATGCTTGTGGAGGCAACACCACTATTCCTTCGAGGAATTCTTGGTGACGCTGAAGTGGATAATGTGGATGGTTTTATTTTTTATATTTCTGTATGAATTTTCTTTTCTATGTAAAGGTGAGCTTTTCTTGACATGCATTCTTTTCATTTGAGAAGGGGCATGAGAATGCTAAAGAAATTGGGTAGATGCAAGAAGTTTGTCAATTATGAAGTGCTCAGGATTTTGGCATAAAACTGTATCACAATCAGGAATATTGCTATACCTTTTCAGAAAGAACATGTATCTTGTAACATATTTGTTAAACTACTTAAGTTTCCGGTTCCCTTTCTTTGAAGCAACTGCTTACTTGTGGTCAATAACTTGGTTGGAGGTTTTATGTTGCAGCAAGGAGGAGGCGGGTATGAAAACCTCCAAGCTAAGGGATGAGAAAGAGGTTCAAGATAGGCAACAACATGCTGATATTGAAGCTCAACAGAATTTGGAAGAAAATCTCCAACAGCTGGAAAGTCGGAAGCAAGAGCTAGAGTTGCAGGAGGAACAGATGCAAACAAGACTAAAAAAGATTGTTGATGCTGTTGTGAAACATAATGAAGAACTCACAAGAGTGAGGAAGGAACAACGTGAGATGAAAGACAAACTCGGGAATTTGAGGTTAGTCAACTTTTAAATGGCATTAATTCCTGTGCCCACCTTTTTGGCCAGTGGCTTCTGTTGCTCTATCCTTGTTCTGAGCCTGCATCTATATACACGTGTTTGGGTGGGTTTTGAATGATGATGACATTTTGCAATTAAAAAAGAATGCTATTTTTTTAAATGACAGACGTAAATACGACATGTTGAAGGCCAAAATTAACGAAGTTGAAAACCAACTACGTGAACTGAAGGCTGATAGAAATGAAAATGAGAGGGATGCCAGGTTGTCTGAAGCAGTTGAAACTCTGAAGAGCCTGTTTCCGGGTGTTCATGGTCGCATGACTGATCTTTGTAGGCCAACCCAGAAGAAGTATAATCTTGCTGTCACCGTGGCTATGGGTAAATTTATGGATGCAGTAGTGGTTGAGGACGAACTGACAGGAAAGGAATGCATCAAGGTATCATATATAATCAGTTTATGCTAAAGTTTTGCCTTAACCTGTTCACACTAGTTAATGTGAACCTATACTTCTCATATTTCTTGGAATTGTTAAAACATCCAACTCAGAATCATTTGACACAATGAGTAGAGAGGCCACTCAGGCTCATATACTAGTTTTGGAGGTATTAATTAACCAATGTGGTACAAACTCTAACATTCCACCACATGTGCGACCCCTGACCCGCACGTGAAGAGATAAATAACGGATCCGTAACATGGATCATAACGAAACAGGGTGCACTTAAAGCACAAACAACACAGTAATTAACCAAGAAAGTTGTCCAAAATTCTCCGAAATTTTAGCTATGATATCATGTTAAAGCATCCAACTCAAAACGATTGGCAATGAGTGGAGAGGCCGCCCAGGCTCATAACCAATGTGGAACAAACTCTAACATGAACAATCAGATGGTATGCATCAAGACTGCCTATGTAAGGTTGGTCTATGGCACACAGCCACATACTTAGCCATAGAAAATATAGACCAAAAAATATCCTGACAAGCACCTTCACACAATTTTAAGTTGGCAGCTTATCTCACTTGATATGTCAATTTTAATTCTGCGGCTAGAGAAAATTGTGCTGCATTGTAAGTATGTTTTGACAAGCTGAATTAACTATTCCAAATTCATATCTAATATTATCTTTGAATTCGATTTGATTCAATTAGTCAATTAAGTGCAGCATGTAATGAGGCAAATAGTTTTCTTTTCTGCTATATGAACACGAGTTTTATGTTGTATTGGTTTAACATCGAAGTTTTAATGTGGCTAGATTTTACCACGTCTTCAAGATTTTAATTCAATCCTTTGTTTCAATGTCATTTGTGGGAAAAAATTTCAGGAAATGAGGTTATTTCTTTGCTTGTAATTTCGTTACCATAGTCTGATGATCACTCTTAATGATAACGGAACTCATTTTCTTGGTTTCCAGTATTTGAAAGAACGGAGGCTTCCTCCTCAGACTTTTATACCTCTCCAGTCAGTTCGCATAAAGCCAATTATTGAGAAACTGCGCACCTTACGTGGTACTGCGAAGCTGATCTTTGACGTCATACAATATCCTTTTTTCAGCTTTTCAGTTTACTTGTAGATCTATTGCATAGCAATTCAACTTGGCAATTCACGTTGACAATCCTATTTATATACATAGCTCTTGTAAATGACTTCCCTATATCAGTAACATGCCATATCCAGTGCCGCTTTTATTGGTTTCGGCACGCACTGCCTGTATATCAATGAGATTCTGAGTATCTTCTTCATCTATCCATTTTATTATTGAACTTAAATAATTGTGATTAGATAACAGTTCCATGGTACATCCCAGCTGGGTATGTTGAGTATTTCTGTAGAGAGAGAATCCTTGAGTTCACTAACTCATCTTTTTATATTTATATGATCTTTGGTTTCCGTTTTTCTGTTGAAGCTGTTTTGAAGTTGCTTGTACAGTTCTGAAGGATACCAGGTAATCATGAACAATCCTAATTTATGGAATCAGACTGTCAGTTGTGTTCAGTCATTCAGCTTGGAGATGGCTTGATGTTTTTGTTTAATTTGAACTTGCTCATGCTGTTATTCTTTTAGCTACTAGCTAAGAATATAGTATCAATATTGATATATGATAATCAAATCGCTGGAATGTTGTTGGAGGCTTAACAATTATACATTTGATCCAGCCTTGGAGAAGGCTATTCTGTTTTCTGTTGGGAATACCTTAGTTTGTGATGATCTCGATGAAGCGAAGGCTCTGAGTTGGAGTGGAGAGCGGTTCAAAGGTAAGTAGTGTTCCTCTTTGTTTGCGGCATTAGTTCCATTGCACGTACATGGAAAATGATTGTCCATTGCTTGTAGTTGTGACTGTCGATGGGACTCTTTTGACGAAGTCTGGGACAATGACTGGTGGTACAAGTGGTGGAATGGAAGCAAGGTCACATAAATGGGATGATAAAAAAATTGAAGGTATCATGAATAATTTATCTTGTTTTGTCTCCGCAAAATTTACTGCATTTATATAATTTCTTCCTCGTTGCAGGACTTAAAAAGAAGAAAGAGGGATTTGAGTTGGAATTGGAAGAACTTGGTTCGATTAGAGAGATGCAGATGAAAGAGTCTGAAGCATCAGGCAAAATTAGTGGGATTGAAAAGAAGATTCAGTATGCGGAGATTGAGAAGGTAACCTATATGACTATTTTGGCGTCATAAAATCATGTGCAGATTTTAGGGAATTTAATTGGCGGCATCTAAATTTCAGTCTTTTAAGTTGAGGGAATCTAAGTTTCACTTGTGCAATGTACTTATCCATTAGTATTTGTTTAGAGCTTGAGCTGCAGTCTGCAATTAACATCTTATTTAGCTTCTGTTGGTAGTGCATCTTCTTGTACACTTGGATACTGAAAGCAGTTTATTGCAGAAAAATATCGATGACAAACTTGAAAAATTGAAGCATGAAAAGGATAATATCAAAGAAGAAATTCATCGTCGTAGTCCTGAACTTCATAAGGTACTTTTTGATTATTTCCCATACTTAATTTATTGACTTTATTTACACTCGATTAACTTTGATTGGTTTCCTACTGTTTGCAGTTGAGAAGTGTTACTACTGAAAGGGCTTCAAAAACCTTATCATTAGAGAAGCGGATCAATGATATTGTTGACCGGATCTACAAGAAATTTAGCGAGTCTGTTGGGGTGAAAAACATTCGTGAGTATGAAGAAAACCAACTCAAGGCTGCTCAACAGTTGGATGAAGAAAGGTTCAGCTTGAGAAATCAGCAGTCAAAGTTGAAGTACCAGTAAGTCTGTTTCTTGATGTGCTCCCTTCCATTTATAGGCATTAGTGCGTTATTCTTGTGAGTCTTTATCTTTGTTTCTGAGAGTGTGGTATTCACAAGGAGTGGACGATTGCTCGGTGAGGTCTTTTGAACCTGAGCATCTTTCACATAATGACAAAGAAGTATTACTCATAGATTTTAACGCATAAATTAATAAAGCACCACCCCCTCTGTTTCTGTCTGTGCATGTGTATTGTGTGTGATAGGTGCCACTTATTCCTGTGTGCATGCACATGTGCTTGGTGGTTGACCCAAACAAAATCTATTCATATTCCGTCATATTTGCACAATCTAATCATCATAAACTTGATTTTCAGCCAATAGTTGAATGTTGAGGATTTTTTTGTGGGAGACTTGGTTTCTCTGATTTGTGTGCTGCAGTAAGCTACAGACTATCAAAGATAAAAAAAAAAAACATGAACTGAAGCTGATTTAGTAACACGACAGAAAAAGTTAAAATCTGGATCTGTATTGTGCCTTTTACCAAGTGTAATTTTCTGCAGCGAACCTTTTGAACTGAAGATGGTAATGTAGGCGTGAAAGACTGGACCTCCAAACCTACACACGAATAGAATGTGAGCTGTCTTTGAAGTGAATGTGTTTTTCTCTTTGGGAAGACTGTCGTGATCCGTTCGGATTTGGGGAATGGTCCATGCTTGTTCTCTATTCATTGGACAAATGCCGGCAGATTGTTTTGTAATTAACGAGCTCTAAACATTTGAAATATACTAAATCACCTTTTAGATTGTGGGGTCCCTATTTACCGATTGCCCCCATAGTCTATTGGAAGGAGCTTTTAAGTGCTCTGGCGTCTTGCTGCTGACCTGTCCCCCTGTTTCCCTGCAAAATGATGGAACTAGTTAGAGACTCTCCGGCCGGTGGTGGGTGACAAGAATGCTTTCCGATGGCTAAATTAGGATGTGATGTTCAGGGAATGGACATGCCGAGCACTATACTATGAGTGTTTGAGCTAGAGCAAAAAATGAGGTAAAACTTACTAGTCCGAGCTTTTTTGTGTGGATCTTTTGTGAACCCTTTTTTTGGTTGCAGTCTCCCCCTTTTTATAGCCTTTGGTTGGGTGATTCTTTAGCTATAATCGAGTGCTTTGTATGCCACACTTTCCAATTTTTCTTGGGAACTGTTACTCAAGCTGGATGCGTGCATGTGCCTTATCATGTGTTGGTTGGTAATGATTTCCTTGAAAGGAGTATGTCGGCGCCTTAGATCATGGTCGACGTCCATATCTTATGTTCACCTGGCCTGTCTTGTCGGTCGGACTAACCAACGGTGGTCGGCTACGGGCACAGAAAGAGGAATTTGAGCAGTGGTTCGATCATAATCACGTGCAGTTGAGTGGTCGCATATGATCTCTCACAATTGCCCCTTAGCTTTGATTGGGTCGGCAAAGGGAGTCTAAGATAAATAGTCCAAGGAGTCGGAGAGCCCATCCTTCTTTCTGGCACTCGACACGACAATTTCTCTCTCTTCATTTAATGCAACGTGTGCCTTTTACAGCTTTTTGGGTCACACCTTTCTCTCCTTTGAAACTCTCCTATATATAAACCTCCCCCGACTTAGAAAAATTTTCCCCATGCTTTCTGAGTTTGCACAATCTGAGCTGTAAGTTCTTGATTACTTTGGTTTATAATGACTCTTAGGAACATGTTTTCGGATTACAATGTGGCCCGATTTAGAGAGAGATTTCATATCCCCGATTTTGTAGTCCTAAGGCTTCTGTGGATGGACAAGTACCCCGTGGTGCGCCCATATAGTGAGTCCACTTTCCTGTCGTTGATTGCCATAGTTGAAGGGGGAGTTAGGTTCCCCTCAATCGTCTTGCTCGTCGGTGTTTATCTTTCTTGTCTATTGCCCCTTGGCAAGCCACCGGTAATTTCTACTGTGTTGTTAGTGGAGTGGAGGCGCTGAACGCCGTACTAGGAACCCAATTGGGTCCCTGGGCGATAAGGTATTGCTACACGCTAAGGAAGGTTTGACGAGTGGAACCCTCAAAAGTACTATCTCCAGGCGAGGAGATCTAACCTAAAACTGGTGCAAGTACTTCCCACTTCGGCGAAAGGCATCAACCCTATTCTGCTGGAGATCTCTGGGTCTTGGGAATTTCCCCCGGGGGTGATGCTGAGAGGGTACCTCAGATAGACGTGGTTCCTGGTGAGCCCCCAACTCCCCTACTCTTTTAAAATATTTTTTTACTGCTCGCATCTCTGTCGCTAATTTCTGTCTTTTGATTCAGATCCCAACCGTGTCTGATCAGAAGCAACTGGAGTGAAGGCTATCCAGAGGGAGATCAACTTGTGCTGTCGGACGACTCACATCCTGCTGAACTACTGGCCTTCTTCCTGGTCTTTTTCTGCAACTGGAAAGATTGACACCCTTCGAGACGGCACCCTTGATGTTTTTTGTAAATCCGTACAACTTATCTTTTAATTTTGACGCGTACTGCCTCCCACATGCCGATGTACAAGTAGCTTAAGGCGAGTAGGTTGCAGAGGCCGTTGCCGAGGAGGAAATGCCCCTCCACAGGGAAATGTCCCTCTGCACTTCGGAAAATTGATTCTTGAAAGTTTATCAAATGATGTTCTAGTATTATGAATGGCCATGACCAACTTGACTACTTAATCGAACTACGAATTTTCAAATGAGTCCGGGTATGTTAGGAGTCTCCGGCATGAAGTTCGGATGGTAGCTAAGTGTTCGGGCAAGCCCATAATCGCATTGTGAGCCCACTTCGAACTTGCAATGCTTTCCAAATGAAGTTCTTTCCTTCTGGAAGTTGTAGAGAATTTCATTACGGAAATAACGCAACTTGAATCGTCTCAATCGGAGTTCGGACAAAGAAGTTATGTCCAAAATACTCCCATCGATCTTGGAAGGGGTAGACTAGAGGGCCCCGTAACTGGTTTCCCATGTACCCCGCAACCGGTTTCCATGTGTGCCCGTAACCGGTTCCTCAATGTCCGTAACCGGTTTCCCAAGCTTAGAAGAGGAGGGCAACCGAAGACCCCGCAACCGGTTTCGGCTGTACGCAAAATCGGTACCCATGTTCCCGTAACCGGTTCCCAAGTGCAAGGGCAACCGGTTTCCAAGAGAGAAACCACAAGACTGGGCTAGGTGCAGAGGAAACCGGTTGCGCAACCGATTTCGGGTTTGTCGGGGAAATTTTTTGGTTAAGTTCATTAAGGGTGTTTGGGTCATTCTTAGGGCATTGGGTATACCCTAATATGAGGGAGACTCCCCTCATTTGGTCAAGAACCTATTTCTCTCTACCTCGACTCCCGAAATTCTCTCTCTCTCTCTCTCTCTCTCTCTAAAACTCAAGTTTCTCCCTCCCTTCTCTCTTCAGTCTTTGGAGATTGAGTTGGTTTTGACGAAAATCGTCTCCACTAACGTCATAGAGCGCAAGGAGATCTACGTATTGACGTACTTAGTTCGTGGCCTTGTGAAGGATCCCTCATCTAGGGATTTCGAGTTTTGATATCTTCCGGTGGATAAATCTCTCTCCTACCTTGTATGTATGTGTGAGTGTATCTTTGTTCTTATTTCCGTAGTCATAGCATATATAGTTCATCTTATGGCATAGGGTTGGTCTAGGCATGGCGTCAATGGCTATGGTTGTGGTTGGGTGATAGAGGAAGGCCTTGTAAGGATAATATATGACCCTTGAGATTCAAGAACAACATGTGTTCGATGAAATTCCCGAGAGAGTCTTTGAATCCAATGTTGGAGAAGTATGACTATATGTTCATTATAGAATTCATTTAGGTATGTGTTTGAGCAAGAAGAGTCCATTGGAATAATGGTAGCCCCCTTGGAATTCATTGGACACCGAGTGTTCGATGAAATTACTGAGTTGGGCATTGGGGCAAATTTGGGGTTGTTCATGACTTTCCTAGGTGCATTCATGCGAAAATCGTGTTCTTGAAGGGTTTGAAGGCCCTCTTCATGCATTGTGATATCTTGACTAGGTTGATCTATGAAGATCTGTGGACAATCGAGAGAGCAGACTGGACAGACTATGGTGATGAGGGCGGCGAGGATGGTGGCGAGGCAAGTGGCTAATGGCAACGTCGTCGGTGGCGGTGGCAGTGGTGACTGCTGGCGGCGTTGGTGGTAGCTGAGATGGAACCAATCGTAAGAGAGAGAGAGAGGTGTGAGACTCGTCGGAGGTGCGAGTTTTGCCGGAGATGGACGCCAGAGGAAGATGCGTCGGAGATGGATGTCGTAGACAGAAGTGGAGGCGGCGACTATAGGTCTAACCCTAAGACAAAATATTCCAAAACCGTAATTCCTAAGCTCTGATACCATATTAGAATTGAGAGAAAATTGAATATTGTATTATTGAATACTTTACAAGGGAGAATACCCCATTAAATAGAATGTACATGATTTACTTTAGGAAATACAAAATAAGGAAACCAAATCATATATTTACAAATAGAATGATTATGCATAATATATGCTAACGATATATTATGAATATGGAAACGGAATATGAATAATATATATATTAATCATATTCTCACATGTACTTGAACTGATTAGTCTCGACTTGGCGATCTCGCCGATTAGCATCTTTTTGGTGGTCATCCCTCCTTCTGACTGTTACGACCCCTGGGTAGAACTCGCCCCTGAAAACCGGCTTGCAAGGGGAGGGTGCCCAGAGACTTATATCACAAACCTCCCATCCCATACTAGGCGATGTGGGATGTAACAGACCACCACGCTCCGCATCCGATGCCCACGGCGGTTTACCACGCTCCCATTCATTGGGGATTCTGTGGGTTCCGTTTCGTCCGTGTGATGTCGCCGGCACCCACGGCGGCTTACCACGCTCCCGTTCATTGAAGACTCTGTGGGTTCCGTCTAGTCCGTGTTGTGCGGGCGGACTATGTGGCTGGCTCTGATACCAATGTTACGACCCCTGGGTAGAACTCGCCCATGAAAACCGGCTTGCAAGGGGAGGGTGCCCAGAGGCTTATATCACACATCTCCCATCCTATACTAGGCGATGTGGGATGTAACACTGACCTCGTCGGCCTGGCGTTCTTTCACGTCAGCGAATTCGTCGACGATCCCCATCAAGGACTTGTGATCCTTCAGCTTTTTCTTAGTCAACTTGTTTTCTGAGCTTATGTGGAATCTCATTTTAAATGAGCTTACGACAAACACCTCCATAGGATCCTCCACCTCATTGTAGTAATTCCAGTATCTCAGGGCATAGGCTCATAGGGATTCGTTTCTCCCCATTTTCATCACCACAGTCTCCTGCATGGTCCTTGGTGCTTTTTTGCTCGAGAAGAAACGTGTCGTGAAGCCTTTCCGAAGCTGGAGATTGTCCATGATTTCAGTTTGTAGAACTATCGCATGGTGAGGTGCTAATAGGATTTTCTCGGTCGTTGATTAACGGAAAAACCCTTATTTAGACATTAATAATTTATAAACAAGGAAAATAAACACTCTACAAGTAAAGTGGATAAGTCCGAGGTCAGTCCACAGGGGAAATGTGTGAGTTGAAGTCATTGCTTGGTAAAGAAGTTTGGTTTTGCGGTAGAGGCGGTAGGACGCTAGCCTTTGTTTTGTTTTATAAAAGTTAAGAAACCTAAAGCATAAAAAGAAAAGATGAAAACTAGTTAAACTAAGCGGAATGGCTATGAGGGTTCTAACACCCACCTAGGCCATGCTAGACTACTCCAATTTTCCATGACAACACGAAGGAGAGATCACGGTATAGGACCTCCTACGGGATGTTCGACTATGAAGAACAAGTCACGGGTCAAGAGATGCCACGGAGATTAGAATTCAGTTCTCTAGGCCGACTTACACTCATCGGGCGACATGCTCAAAGCACGGAGTGTACATGGCACAAACCGTCAAAGAGGTCGACAACCCTTGGTTGGACCCGAGGTGAGAACTACATTCCTCTAATCCCTATGAAACCTCAAGACATCAATTCTATAGAAATTGAGTGGTTTTTAGGTGAATTCATTCACTTAGGTATTTTGTCGAACACCTAGCGGGACATCGCACCAAGCATGTGTCGTGCCATTATTCATGTCGATGACACATCAAGATGATTAACACCGCTTGGCTTAGACCCTATG
>NMUG010005396.1:0-13161 GCA_002855965.1 Monotropa hypopitys | reverse complement strand
TTCACGTGAGTTTCGGTTGATACCGGCCTGGAGTGCACGTCGTGCGTCGACTTCTTCGGTGTCTGCTTACCGTTTGTCATGAACTGCACCTCGTTTCCAGAATCTAACTTTAGAGAAATGTTCTTGACATTTTTCCGACATTTTTTTGTCGATAAGTCATCTGTGTTGATTGTCGATGTTTGCTCGTGAGAAGGTTCAGACATGCCGGGAATACGTTTTGATCCGTTCTGAGTCCGATTCGGCCGATTCTGAAGTTGACTAATTTATTCTGGTTTTGACTTGGCTATCTTCGGGTGGTGAGCCAAAATGGGGTATCAACATCTAGGAATATGTTAGATACAAATTAGTGTATGCAATCTATACATAAAACATGTGATGTAACCTAGTAAGCACGTAAAAGGAGAGGTACAATAATGTGACATGCATCTTATATTCATCTCCATTTATTCTTATCACATCATGATATAATGTTCACATTAAGATCTCATCTATTTCAAATTCATTAGTTCAATGGTTAGACAAATCAATGTTATATGGTCAACTCCCGTTGGGTCCCTGGCCTTAGCCCCATCTAGCAATGCATTGCAATTGTGCGAATCAATCAAACCCTTACCACCCCACCTGGCCTCACAGCTTATAATCAAGCATGCCGAGGTATTTTTATAATTATTCCCATTCTTTTACATCGCCCTACACTTGGCCTTACAGCTTATAATCAAGCATGCCGAGGGCATTCCACTTTAAGTTACTTACCATTTATACGTATGGTTTTTTACATTACAAGTCCAATGATCCATGTATCATGTGCATACTTTATAAATCGATGTTCAATTGCATGGTATAGTGTGAGTGACATCAAGCATCCACCTAATGAAGTAAGGCGTGTAAGCACACATAAGACATGCAACTTCAAGTGAGAGCAAGTAAGGAAAATACATAGGCAAACAAGCACACCACCACGTAATCCACATGAGAAAACATGCACTAAAAAGATCTATCTTACTCACCAAGAATGGGTGGAAAGTCCAAGAATGCTACAATTGTTGTTCTGAAGGCCCGGGTGCCTCTCATGTTCCAACGTGTCTAGGTTAGAACAATTATAACTTCATAACTTGGTTAAATAAGACAAGGTTTATTTATAGATCATTCTTGTCTAATGAAGGCCTTAGGAACCTTTAATAACCTAAATAAGACATATACATCAAAAACCATCTCTATTCTAGCATCCTTCAACAACCTCCAAAAATTCCATCAGAAGCCTCTCGTACTGGTACAGACATACCACATACTGGTACAGCAGAACAGAAAGTTCACGTACTGATGGGGAATTCATGTGTACCGGTACAATCCTAAAAACTATTGACCAAAAGTGTCACGCCCCGGATTTTCAAACTTTTTTTTTGAAATACAGTTTAAATTATAAACATGGGATACAACTACTTGCCATCCAGATACAATCCGTTGAATTTATCATTACATCACAGAGTAGTACAAAGTAGAAATACAGAAGAGGTATAAAAGTAGAAGAAGTACAAGCACTGACCTACTACAACTTCTACAGTGAAAAGAAAGAACTATAAGTACAAGAAAAGTACAACTGAAACTGAAGTACTACCACTGAAAGCTGGAACGACTAATCCCAAGAAAATCCAGTAGCTGACTCCAACTCCAAGTCACCAAGTCTGGCTAGCCCTGCAACACAGAACTAAAAAAAGGAAAATAAAGAGGGTCTGATCAAACCACAGCTCAGTGAGAAAACCCCTAACTACTACCAAGCATGCATATGTGGTGCGTGCCTACATGTCCACAAACAAACGTACAGAAACAATAAGGGAACCAAGTGCACGTGGTGTAAATCTAACTCAAGGCAACAGTGACATAGGCTTATCGCCAACAAAGTGTGTACGACCAAACCCACAAATCGAGTAAGTGCAAAATGACAAGAAATCCTAGGTCCAACTAAAGTAAACTCTAGTACGACCCAACCAACCTTACCACTAAGGTACCACACCTCTAAGGATCTACTAAGGATACCAAACCAAAGCAACGCTAGGATATCCAATAATGACTCGCTCCACGTACATAACTACCCATCATTACCCAAGTAATGTTGGGAGGGCTACACTACCCCCATTGTTCACAATGTCGTGGATGGAGCAACCATCCGACATTCTAAAAATCACACGAATGGGTTTACCTTCAAAACTACACCATTCCGATAAAATCATGCGAATGGGTCTACTTTCAAAACTATACCATTCTGATAAAATCACATGAATGGGTCTACTTTCAAAACTACACCATTCCGATATAATTATGCGGATGGGTCTGCTTTCAAAACTACACCATTCTGATAAAATCACGCGAATGGGTCTACTTTCAAAACTACACCATTTCGATAAAATCATGTGAATGGGTCTACTTTCAATTTGGTACATGAGTCACCATTTAATCCACATCACCATGTCAACTCACTCGACCGCATTCTTTTCATTACAAGTTTCTCAAGTAATATATTCAAGGTTGAGTACGACTAGCCCTTGTGGAGCACATTCTCCATATTGGACATTCATTTGGGTACATTGGATTTCATAGTCAACTTCTTCCAATCATAACACAACCTTAGCCAAACCAAGGGAGACAATCAAACCCATAACCATACTTCGAACTTAGTACTTCAAGACCAACACTCCACCTTGACGACGCCAAGGGAAGGGACCCAAATCATCCCCACATTATGATTCCTACTCACAGCACCTAGGCGAGTCGCTTATGCCCTTAATTTAATTCAATGGCAACTATGGACATTTGATCCACACATAAGTTCTACGACCACACAATATCAATTTTCTTCAAGGGTCGACATGAGACTCACTTGGGAATTTCATCGGACACGTGGGTGTCATGAAATCCCTAAGTCATCCAACATTACCATGATTCTTCTTAGCACCCTTAAGACCATAATGTGACTTCAAGACCCACTCAAGGGTTTCATCGAACACATGGTACTCACCCTATTCCAAGGTGACACACAAACTCAAGTAATCCCACTTCAACTCTAGGACCCCATTAATTCGACTTATAATCCCCGCGGGCATTATACCAAACACCTAGTGGGCATAAGATCACCACTCAATTTCATGAATCTCCTAGACTTCTCCTAGCCACATAGTCACAAGTAATTCACCCAATTCATAATCTAGAGTTTACACGGGACTTTCATCAAACATGTAGTGGGCATACTTTCTAAGGACCATCAATCCTTATTAAAAGGCATTTCCCTAGAACCCAAATCATCTCTAACATTGTTAACAATCTACCTAAACTAACCCTAGGTCACGAAAGTGAGATTATATGTAATAACCACGAAATTAAAATCTAAGTACACTCTCTCTCACACACACACACACACTTAGAAATAGGTAGATATTCGCCCACCGGAGAGTCGTCGGAGCTCACAGGTCGTTGGAGAGATCCTTAACACCGCTACGATCCAAGCCCGTCACCTTGTAGATCTCCTCAAGCCCTCCAAGGTTTGTGAAGGCCAAATCTCCAAAAGGTTGGTGGATTTGAGTGGATTTGGGAGAGAAAGGAGGGGATTTTAGGGTTCTAGAGAGAGGGAGGTGTTGCTCGGAATAGAGGGAGAGAGGAAATGTTTTTAATGAGCCAAGATGCGTGACCCAACAATTAAAACACAAAACCTGTTATCGTCATCCGAACGAGACCCCCGTCGTCCGGACAAAGATCTACCATCGTCTGGACGGACACCACCCCGGTCCAGACGAAGCCTCTTGGAGCAAAACCCTACATTCTGCAACCTTCGTCCGGACGAGAGCACCTCGTCGTCCAGACGAGCCTTCCAGAAAAGGCCTAAAATGACTTCAAACTCTTCCCAACCCTTCCCGATGTAACCCCGGATATTTCCAACACGTTCTAAACATCGAATAAGCATCCTAAGGTTACGTTGTGGCCTTCCGCAAGCCACAAACGTCAATAGCGATCGAACCAACAATTTTAAGACCAACCGAAACATCTCATTATTATTCGAATCACAAGCCGAGGGAGAAAATCCAAGACCGAGAGGTTGAAACCAATCTAAAGCTCCCTGATATATATATCAAAACCAAAGAATTGAATTTTAAGGATTACAAAAATTCAAGTCGTGACAAGTAGGATTCTGTACCGGTACGCGCACCTTCTATACCAGTACAAATAAAGAATTTCTGGCGATTGGTTTATCCAAACATCGCCCAACTTCACCCAAACTCTCAAGAATCCGATTTTTGACCACTTTAATGCAAAAACTACACTTAACCAATTGATTCCCCAATATCTATGGTCAACATACTCCACTAGGGAGTCCTACAAACATCCAATAGGGTCCCAAATCATGTTTTCCCCAATCTAGATCTAGGAATTCTTTTAATCACAAACCTAGAGTTTTCCCCTTCAAATTCTATAAAACATGACAAGTATAAGGAGTATAGATCATACCTTAGTTGATATCAACGAGTTGATGTTGATTCCAATCTTTTTTAAGCCCAAATCCTCTTCTTCTCTTTCCTAGAACACTTTCTCTCTATATATCACCCTCTCCCTCTTTTCTCCCAGATTTTTGTTTGAAATGAAAGAGGCTAGGGCCTTCCCCAAGCCCTAAAATCTGATTTAAAGCTCTAAAGACCCATATACCCTCATGCCTAACTCATATCTAGAAGTCCTATATAACTCTAATTACTTCTAAGTCCCATATACAACTCTTCCTTTCATAAAACCCCCTAGATAAACTTAATTCTTTAATTAAACTCTTATTATTACATACTTTTCATTTTAGATTATTATTCTACTAAAGATTTTTAAGAAAATTAATGGAACGGGTGTGATAACTCACCCCCTCTTAAAGAAATTTTGCCCTCAAAATTAAGAGAAGAATACCTGACACGAAAAGTTGCAGATATTTGGACTTCATTGCCTCTTCACCTTCCCACATTGCCTCTTCAACTCTACGGTTCCTCTATAATATCTTCAGCGACGGAATCACTTTGGAGTGAAGAACTTGCTCCTTCTTATCGAGGATCTTCAATGGATCCTCCGAGTAGGACAAGTCTTCCTGAATCTCCAATGCATCCGCCTTCAAGATGTGAGAGGAGTCTCCAACATATTTGCGAAGGACGGACACATGGAAAACATCATGAAGCCTAGACAACTCCGTAGGCAAGGCCAACCGATATGCAGTCGCTCCAATCCTTTCTACAATTTTATAACTTACCCCTCTTCTTTTCATAAAAAACTCTAGATAGACTTAATTCTTTAATTAAACTCTTATTATTACATACTTTTCATTTTACATTATTATTCTACTAAAGATTTTTAAGAAAATTAATGGAACAGGTGTGACATGGTGTGTCGATGGTGATAGTGGTTATTGAGGGAGTCTTGCAGATTTCTAAGATAGACTGTGTAAGTCATCTCAAGATCTGATAGTAGTTTAGGATTGTGGGATAGATAAGGGTTGTGTCACTTGGTGACTTAGAGGTGTGGGTATACGCAATGATTGGGGTGATTGATCCAGATTGTGGATACCCATTTGGTTTGTTGTTGCCCTAGTTATGGAGGTAATGCTATATTAGTCTTGGAGTGCTTGCACTATGACTTAAGGAAGTTGTTATATGAGCACATTGGTATACATGAGAGTCTCTTAAAAATTTTACCTACAACTATGGTATGGTTTACCTTTGGAATTTGAGATGGTGGTTGGAATATGGAGGTGGTGGTTATTTCTTGGTTGTACCTAGTTGTTAAATCATACATCATAGTAGGATTTGTTTGTTTCTTTCCTATTATGAATCGTACTAGTCATGGGAAACCACTTGTCTCAGTTTACACCAGATGTGTCTGCCCTTCTTCTACCCATTGGTATTTCGGGTTGGTGGTTGATCCACATCTTTCCATAAGTGGTCTATCCTTCCATCCTTATTGATTGGTATAAGTGGAAGATGACTCCTATCTATCTTTGATTGGACTGTCTGATGGAACGTATTTGAATTCCATTTAGCTTATGTTATGGGATTTGGTCTCTCTATGTTAGGAATTGACCACACTTTATCTTCGTTTGTCTCATTCGCAATCTGGATAGTGTCTCAGGGATAGTAGTTGGTGACAATGGGAGAATCCTATTGCTTTAGAAATATTCTTGAGTTATTCCTACCAAGATCCCTGTGGTGTTATTTCTATTCAACATCGTATCCTTATTGATGGTCCATTGGAAATAGTAGAACTCGTAGATTCAGTTGGGCCGTAGTAGGTCATTCATCATATCTTGGTGTGAGGTGCCTACTCCTTATGTTTATTCCTTCTTGAAATTTCGGAATTGTAAGTTGAACCCCTAACTCCCTCTTAGCAAGTTTAGATGTGGAAGAGTTGTCCTTTTGCCATTTTTTCATCTCATGAATGTGGATAGTGAGAACATACGAGATTCTTACATTCAAAAATCATGCTCTTGTCCTTTTAACCATCGCTTAGGTGCATTTCTTTATCGTAGATGTTTTCTTCTTGTAGGATGGTGTTCGAAAAATCGAGGTTGGTTGTCATTTCTTCTTCATTCTGGTCTCTCTCGATCTTTCCTAAAAACCCTTAATGACCAGAGTGATTAGGAAAAGGAAATGAGACATTGGAGTGTGTTTCCTTTGAATGTATTTGATTGTGAGAGTGTGTGAGAGTGTCAGTTTGAGTCATGTTTTATAATGATGGTGTAGGGGTTTATCCGTGAGGTATGATTGTATATTTATTGTGCAGATACATTGAGAGTTTTGAGTAAAGAATGTGTCTCTTTGGTTGACTGCACCAATATATATATATATAATTTGACATGAATGGGTGTGTAGTCCATATCATGTGGTGTAGGGATGATTGAGAAAGTTTATTTGAGAAGGCGACTGGCCAGCACATCTCAAAACAAATTTCAAAAAGTCATTCCGTACTGCACTAGGTATGTGTGTATGAGGGTTGGTTGTATGTAAGGATTAGTATTCATCAAGAGTTTTTTGGATGAGTATTGTTGAGTGTGGGTATGGTATTGGGATTAATATAAATATATGTGTAGATATCTATGAGTATATATAGTGACCTAGAGCCATGGAAGAAATTTGGGAGTTAATGCGATTTTGATTACTAAAGTGGTCGACTTTATCTAGTGTGGATCTTGTGATTTGTTTTGTTAGCTTGAGTTCTTGATTGCAAGCTGGTTCTGGGTTCCATCTGACTCTAGATTCATAAGCCGTAAGTTCCTTGTTTGTGTCCATATCGTTTCAGAGTATTAGTATCGTATCGAAGTATCCATGTTGTGTTGGCATATCCTGACTGTCAGGACCCGTCCCGGAATGACAACATAAAGGTCGCCCGACCATAGAATCCCAAATAAACATAACACTCAAGAACACTAAATCATCCACATAGATAGCCATAATTATAGGAAAACGAACACAGTGGGAGACTGAAATAAATTCTTTCAATATCAAATCCCCAAAGTATATAAAACAAGTAGCACAATACCATCACAAAAGTCTATCTAGAATAATCCCACAATAACTACAATGAACCTCTCCAAAAACTCACTCAAAATATAGTCTCACAAAATACTATCTAAACCACTAAAGGTAAAATAAAATAAAGACTCAAACGAAGAGTATAACTCCCACAACTTATACCCCAAAATGCATTCTAATCTGGCTGGTAGTGAACCCGCTAAGCATCCGAATCTGGATATAAATTGCAAACAGAGAACAACAAAGTATATCTGGGAATATGTTAGAAACCATAGACAGAATATGCAAATACATATGCAAAGAAACTAAAGAAACACATAAGCATGATAGGTCTGTAATGTGTCATGCAACTCGAACCTAATGTACTACTTCTCTTATTTCATCTTAAAGGTAATTTTCCTTTAATTACACGTTTGAAATTGATTTCATTATCTGATGGTCTGATTCCCATCACGCAAGTACGTCTACTTGCAAGGACCTGATAATATGTCCATAAACCATATATTTGGCATTACGAATTATCGTCAAGCATGTCGGGGTACAATTTTATACTTTAACACCCCACACTAGCATCACAACTTATCATTAAGCATATCGGGGTACACCCACTCAGTCTTACCAACTTATCAAACAAGCCCTTCGGTGATTATTCATATATTGTTAACACCCCACCCTTAGCATCATAGCTCATCATCGAGCATGCATGGTACAATTGTTATATTTCAATAAGGTTTAACATTTTATTTCGCATCACACTTCACCTTCCAGTTCACATGTTCATATATGCTCGTTTCCTAGCACTTATATCCAAAATGATATGTAAAGAAACCGAGTGAAGAATTATCATGCTTCCACATAAATTCACATAGAATCAACTTACAATTAATGCATGCTTTTTCACATAAGCGCAAGAAGGAAACATATAGGTGAAGAAAATCACACATAGCCACATAAATATGTAAGGCGTGTAAAGAATAGACATGTACTGAAAAAGAATCTATCATACTCACCGAGAGTGTGCGAAAATGTCCATAAATATCTATTTTATTGGCATCGAAGGACCTGGCTCCCCACCTGTTCCAACTTCTGTAAGTTAGAACAATATATATAACACTTGGATTATAAATTAGGAACTAAGGGTTGCTTGTAAATGTTATTACTCATTAAGGCTTCTAAAAGACCTTAAAACCCTAGGTTACAACTCACCAAACAAGCTTCAGATGAACCTCGAACCCAAAACTCAAACACCCAAACATTGCTGAAAATGGCTCAGGGACCGGTCTCCCGTGGTATGGGGTACCGGTGCCTCCAGCCTAAAAAAACTTGAAAGACTAATCATAGTTCGGTACCCCACGGTATGGGGGACTGGTACCCCCCGAACAGAAATCTCACTAATGGATTGGGGACTAGTACCCCGCGGTATAGGGGACTGGTACCTCCTGAACAGAATCTGTTCCTGGGCGATTTTTCTCGAACATCACTTCTCCCAAAACCTCAAGAACACGATTTCATGCTTATAACTTGGAAAACCTCACACACCAATGTTTTCCCTAAACCTATTTGATCAACATACTTCAAAGAGGGACTCCATAAACATCTAGAACTCCTTAGCTCTAATTTTTCATAAATTTTTCTAAACTCTCTTAAGAACCAAACTCTCCAAATTTACAGATTTTTATCCACGATTTCTATGACATAACAACCAAGGAATTGTGAGAAACTTGCGTTGATTGTGATTCCCTTGCAAGAACTTGATTTGCACTAGGATCTTCCAAGCCAAAATCCCAAGAACTCTCCCAATCTCCTCTATATCTATCTATCTATATATTTATCTCTCCAAGTTTGATACAAACACCAAATGAGAGACTAAACTAGATTTAACCCCTAAAAAATAAAATTTTCAACTAAAAGACTAGTTTTCCCTTCTACAAAATAGTTATTAACATGATTGCGACTTTAATCTACACTATGCACCTCTATATTAGGTTATATTCCACAATTCTCCCTTTTCATATGCTATTATAACAACATCCTCAATTCCCTTAACTTCTCAATTTCTTTTATTCTTTAAGTTAATTATGATTAGGGGGAGTATTTTTGAAAAAAATCTCTTAAAGATTATGCATACGCTAAGGGGGAGTATACTTGAAAAAGTTTTTGAAAATTTTAAATCATTTCTCTTAATTTGTGTCATCATCCAAAGGGACAGATTGGTGTCCCCAAATGGTTTTCAAATAATTCATATTATTTTGATGAAGAGTTTTATTGTCAAATTACTTGACACAAATTAAGAAAATTTATAATGGTTCAAGCAAATGATTTTTAAGTCAAGTCTTAACCTTTCATGATTGTTTAATCTTACTTGGATATACTTATCTTGCTAAGGCATTTGTGGTTATATATCCAGAAATATTTCTTCATGAAAAGTGCAAATATTATAAAAACCAACTAAAGGGATCAAGTCTTACACCTTTTGGTTCACCGCAAGAAGCAAAAACTTAACCAGATTTCCACCGGTATACCGGCCGATATGCCATCCGGCATATAGGCTAGGATATGGGTCCCTCAAATTCTTATTTCTAAGCCATTTTTCGAGAGTGAAATAACCGGTATACCACACGGTATACTGACCAGTGTCCCGATGGCATACCGGGGCCATACCAATCCAATAGATTGTTCAGATTTTTTTATTTTGGATGTCCAAGAAATTAACACGATGCCACTCAACGGTCATAAAATGGTTAGTTGGAGATTGAGGGCCTATTTAATGGCCTTGGGAGCCTCTTGAAGATGCACACGAACCTTCCCAAGCTTCATACCCAAAGTCTTCAAGTTCTCAAGCTTCCAACTACTTATTTTGAGCTTCATTGTCATATTCTTAGTTTGTACTTCATTTTCATATCTCTCTTATAGTTTGATTATGAGGAGATTCTTATTTCCAAGTTACTTCTATTCTTCATTCATTCTTTATAAAGAAACCCAATGAGGTTGTTCCTTGGAAAAGATTGAAGAGCACCCGCCAAGTCTCTCAAGGAAGAAAGGTTGGAGAACACTGCAAGTTTCTCAAGGTTGTAAGGGTTTTGCAATCACCCAAAAGGTTGCAAACTAATGGAACCCTCATAGGTTGTGAGGAGGAAGTGGATGTAAAGTTTGAAGAGGACCATTCAACCAAACCACTATAAATTTGGGTTCTTCTTTCTTCTCTTCTTACTTATTGCTCATTGATTGATCTCCATTTATTGTTCCTTTAATTCATTAGATATAAGTTTTAAATTTATATTGATCTAGATTTTTAATTCTTAAAATCAATTCACCCCTCTTGGTTGCTCTTGGGCCAACAGTCCTCTTCCTATAAAAGGGATCCTTATTTCCTACAGTAGGGACCTCTTCTTTTCTGGTCATATTTTTATGATCTGGACTGTTCAATGTGTTTTAAACATAATTTAAGTGTACCCGCATGAAATCGACAAAAATATGACCGATAAATAGTTGATCAAAGTAGTTTTTCATAAAAATGTACCAATTCCTCGTGAGTACACTTAAAATCATGTTTTATATATATTGAACAATTCGGATCATTAAAAAATATGTCCGAAAGATAGGAGGTCCTTACCGTAAGAAAAAAGGAATCCCTTATTCGAAGTGAACTATTTATATCTATTATATAAAACACAAAGGTCTATGGACCCACATATTTCCTCGTGAGTACACTTAAAATCATGTTTTATATATATTGAACAATTCGGATCATTAAAAAATATGTCCGAAAGATAGGAGGTCCTTACCGTAAGAAAATAGGAATCCCTTATTCGAAGTGAACTATTTATATCTATTATATAAAACACAAAGGTCTATGGACCCACATATTTTTGGAGACATTTTTACCCTTGGATGGTTTTGGAGTTTGATCTAAAATACAACGGAGCTCATGACCCGGGCATTGACCACCTAGAGATTCGCACGAATAATCTGAGTCGTTGGGAAATTTTAAAATAATATTTTAAGTGACCATATACAAATTTAATTTATTTGGATAACTCTAACTATTTCATCCAAAATGATTGATTTTTATTCATAAGGCCTAACTTCTAAATCATTTTGGATGAAATAGTTATAGTTATTTGAATGAAATAATTTTTTACATGGTGACTTGAAAATTTATTTTAAAGTATATTAACGGGTCAAATTATTTATATGGGGTCTCAAAGTACAGAGCACAACCTACATTACGTCGTGTCATAGTCACGAGCAAACTCTAGTATATATATATAACAAAAATTTTGCAAGTTGTAAATATATAAACTTCTATATGTATGTTTTTTATAATTATGTATGTAGAAAACTTATTTATATGCATAATAAGAATTAATTTGCAGTCTAGACCCGTATGTGTACATAAATAAATATTATTTTTTTGTTCGTAAGGAACATGAACACATTTGTGTTCGAGACAAATCTAGATGAGTTTGGATCAAGATTGACTCATTAAATTTTTATTAAAATAGAGTTTGCTCGTGCCAATGACATGACGCAATGTAGGTTGAGCTCCATATTTTGGGACCTCATATAAATAATCTGACCAATTAATATACTTTGAAATAATTTTTTAAGTTATCCTCTGAAAAATCTTCTCATTAGGATAACTGTAACTACTTAATTCAAAATGATTTAGAAGTTAGGTCTAATAGTTATTGTGCGAGGATAATTCTTACCCCTGCAAGGATTCTGACTTTTCTTTGACTTTAATTGATCCGGTGCTTCGCCTGTACTTCCACTGCAACTGTTCTTATTTTGTTCGTATATCCTACAACCACAAAGGTTAGATGACCCCCTAGCCAAGTGGCTTGAAGGCCCTCCGATGATCAAGTTAGTCCCGGTAAGAGAGAAACTTAATCCTAATCGAAAGAAATGAAGGCAGGAAGCTACGAAGTAATTTAGGCAGAGTAATATTACCAGAAATTCCAGCCCCTGTAGATGAAGCATTCACCTCCTTTTATACTTGCTAATACCTGTCATTAATGCGTCGTTCCCTCTTCGTAACCCCTCAACAATGAAGAGGGAATTAATCAAGACCACTGTCCTTTCACCTTCTGCCCATTTAACTCCTTAGCCCCTTCGACTTCAGCCATTATGTCGTCTGTTCACATATGTACATGTCCACATCCACGGCCTTATAGCAGTTGGTATGTGTAATGATTAATATCTTACTCACTATCCATTACCTATACACACCGCCCATGCTATGTCGCACTGATCATTATCCCACACTGCGGAGGTTGCCGCGCAGGGCACACCTTATCCACAGATCAGGAACACACACTAAAATATGGTTCGTTAGATGTCAAGATGCCACGTGAGATGCCCAAACTTCCATGGCGTACTCAACAGATGTCCTGCCCACTGGGCCTGACCTAATCCACGGAATTAACAGGATGTTGGACTCTTATCAGGCCTTATCTCGCTACATTCTAACCCATGATTGACTCCGGAAATACATATGGCTAATCCCTTCAGGATCTTCCTACACATGTCCCTAAATAGAGAAGTCACGCCATTAGGATGTTAAGCCTTCTCCGGCCAAACCTAATCCTAACACTCAGGCTCTCTATGGACATCCAGT
>NMUG010005395.1:0-13161 GCA_002855965.1 Monotropa hypopitys | reverse complement strand
TGTTCAAAATGATAATGATTCAATTCATACAAGTATGGAATATTTTTGAATCAAGTTAAGAGATAAAAACATGTAAATGGGTCTAAATTAACTAGTATAGCGAAATATCTATACAAGCAATAAACAAACTGTTTTAACCCATGAAAGAATATATAATTATTATCAAAATATGCTCATAAACATGATCATTTGAAAATCATAAGTATGGAAACTTTTGGAGTCATGTTTTAGAGACTAAGACTACATGTATAGGCATGTGAAACAACCCAACATGCTATATTTTGATATAGCCAATAAAACATTAATCTAAACTCATAAGACTACTTCTATTGATCATCAAAACTTGCTCAAATAGATAAATCAATAAAGTATAAAACAAGTTTGAAGAAGAACATGACATATGACAAGTATAACAACAAAGAAATGAACATATGTCAAGAATTATTTTCCTAACCTAAACAAGAAAGATATTCACATTTAAGCATATCCTAATTACAACAGCTAGCTACTACAACTGAAACAAAGTACAAAGAAAACAAGTACTATGTAGACTAAGGCGACAAGCTTCCAAGGATCCAGCAACAAGCCAAACCCCAAGTCCACAGCCACAACAAGCCCTGCAAATAGGTCATGCAAACAAGTCCTAGAAAAAGTAAAGAAAGGAGGGTCTGAGCAAACAACAACTCAGTAGGAAAAACCCCTAACTACTACCACGCATGCACCTGTGGGTGCGTGCCTAAGTGTCCACACACAAACGAAAACAAAGGGAGAAAGGAAACCCAGCTCAAGTAAAGGTGCAACACAACCTCAAGGCAAACCCAAACACACATACATCACTAACCACACAAGCTAAGTGGGACTCCAACTGCCAAGTGACAAGGCATAACCCAACAAGGCTAACAGTAAGGTACAACCCAATAAACCAATATTTGTATTAAGGTGAGACAACCTCTAAAACCAATCCATGGTAGCCCAAGAGACCACCACAACACGATCTCAAACCAATCAACTACCGAACCACCCAATTACCAAGAATATAGTTGTGGATTCGATTCCCCTTTAATGTTGGAACATATTAGAGATTGAGGTAGATTTTCCATTACTAAATAATTACTTTCATATTGTCTCCATATGACCAATCATAGAAGCCCAAGCCATCCTTTCCAACAATACCCAACCTCGTCGACTAGACGGGTCATGTACTAGAAGGGCGCACTAGTCCGGTACATAATATTCCTACAAGACCTAAGCTTGGGGGTCCTACTTACTCGATGACCAGCAAGGGGCTATGTACCAAGACACCGCAGACACTGTTCCTACCGGTCTTCCCCCTTGGCGACACAAAGGAGTCACACAGGACACGAATCAAACCCGAATTTGGCACTTCCCACTTGGCGGCTCAAGGGGTGGCCCTGGGTATCACATACGTAATCATACCTACGGGTATTAAGGCTGCCTTCCCCTAATCCTGGATAGGTACCAACGCAAACAACACACAGGTTATGTCTGCCCTCCCCTAAACCCAGATACCTCTAAAGCCATAAGATAGAAAGGGTTGGGGCAATCACACATCCCAAACCCCAAGTTGGTACCCTTATGTGAGATGACCACTCCTCACATGATCATTGTTGTTTGTTTAAATGAAATAGAAGTGATAGATTCATAATTGAGAGAGAGTGGTCCTCGTGGGATCCATCCCTCATATTTGGCGTTCATTTAGTATGTTGCGTACATTGTTAAGCCTTTCAAAGTATAACACCTCCTTGACTACATCAAGGGCAAACCAACACAAACCATCAATGCCACCAATACTATGATGACTCCAAGAAACCAATTAAGTGACAACACCACATATTCAATGGGTCCAAATAACCCAATTTTGCTTCAAAACCCATGTGGGAATTTCATCGAGCACCTAGTGCCCAATAAATTCCAATGGCCTACGACGATGTTTAAAACCCAATTCAACCAATCGATCACCCTAATTATTCATACAATAAAGTCCGCGACCATAATTTTGCCGAAAAGTGATATATGATTCTAAGGGGAATTTTGTCAAACACTTGGTGACTACAACCTCTATGGACCTCAAATCAATGTCACCAAGCAATCTACCACACCCAAATCATCACCAACAATTATCCACAATACACCTAGGCTAACCCTAGGGTACCAAACATAAAACCCAACCCAAGACCAAGAGATACGCAACCTACGGACACACACAAGAACATACGAGGGAGTAGAAAGAAGTTTTCCCACTAGAATCACCATAGCTCAAAATCCCTAGGTGAGAGATCCTTCACACCGCCACAATCCGAGACCATAGGTGTGTAGCCCTCGCCACGCTTGTCGTCGTTTGTGAAGGCGATTTCTCCGAAAGCTCGACGGATTTGGAGAGATCTTGAGGGAAAAGGGAGATTTGGGAGAGGTTTTAGGAGAGAGAGAGGATTTCAGATGGGGGGAGGAAGAGAGAGAGAGAGAGAGAGAGAAGGAATGGCAAGAATGAGAGATTTTCGGGCTCCCTCAGCCATATATAGGATCCCCACCCGAAATGACCAAAACACCCTTCATTTAATATTTCGGACATCATTTTTATACTTGGCGACTGATCGGCAAGAAAAGCCCGACCGGTCGAGGCTTTTATAAAAGCCCTCTGAAACATGGTGGTCGGTCGACAGTGGTACGGTCGACCGATCGAGACGAAGAAAATTGATGTACTAAAATAGGCATGACCGGTCGCGGGCTGGTACATGAACTCTCTGAAAAGCTACGACCGGTCGACAGCATTATCGTGGACCGGTCGACGCTGGGTAATTTGCAACATTTGCAAACGTAACCTTTATTTGACCGTAACTTCTTCGTCAGACCTCCGATTGAGACGATTCAAGTCGCGATGGATTTCTAATGAGATTTACTAAAACTTTGATGAAGAACATATATGATTTTCATTACTTATAAAAACATAATTCTGATAAATATTTTATAAATTTCTGAACCGTTACATCTCCAACGAACTCCTCAGCCTTCTTGTGGATTTTTATCAGACTTGGTACAGCAACAAGGTCGATTGGTGCCCGGGGTTGGAACCCATAGTTGGCCATGAATGGACTAAATCCTGAGTTGCAGTGAGTAGATCTGTTGTATGCAAACTCTGCTTGGTACAACTTCTGGTCCCATGTCTTTGTGTTTTCTCCCATCAAGCACCTGAGTAAATTGCCAAGGGAGCGATTAACCACCTCAGTCTGCCCATCTGTCTGAGGTTGGTAGGCACTGCTGAAATCAAGCCGAGTACTGGTCAACTTTCATAGGCATCTCCAGAAGTGGCTCAGGAACTTTGAATCTCGGTCAGAAACAATGGATGTTGGTAATCTATGAAGGCGGTACACTTCTCGGAAGTAGAGTTGCGCAATATGAATAGCGTCATTCGTCTTTTTGCAGCTAATGAAGTGGTCCATCTTAGTGAACCGGTCCACTACCATAAAGATGGAATCACATCCGCGCTGAGTGCGCGACAAGCCAAGGACAAAATCCATGCTTACACTGGACCATGGTCTTTCGGGGATAGGTAGGGGCATATACAGTCCGACATTGGTAGCTGACCCCTTGGAGACCTGACAAACTCTATATCTCTCCATGAGCTTAGTGACATCTCGGTGAAGGGACGGCCAATAATAAGTTTGGCTGATGAACTGGTAAGTTTTGTCCTCGCCTAGGTGCCCTTATTCGTACAACTCTTTGAGGATTTTAAGTCGTAGACTAGAACTTGGTACACACAGCTGAGCACCCTTAAAGAGAAATCCCTCATATAGAGTATAGTCCACTCATCGTCCTGTCATGACTTTCTGAATGATGGGAGCAAATAACTCATCCGTGCTAGTGAGCTCACTAAAAGAATTAAATCCTAACACTTCAACTCGCAATGTATTGAGAAGACAAGTACGGCGACTAAGGGCATCCACGACCCTATTCTGCACACCTGATTTGTGTTTGAGAGTGAAGGTGAACTGTTGAAGATAAGTTGCCCACCTAGCATACCGCGCTGATAGTTTATCCTGGCTATTGATATGTTTCAAAGTGTCATGATCAGAGTATAATACAAAATCACTTTGGGAAAGGTATGGATATCAATGCTTCAGAGCTTGGATGAGGGCATAGAATTCCACGTCATAAGTACTATAGTTTAACCTAGGCCCATGCAACTTCTCACTGTAGAACACAATGGGTCTTCCTTCCTGGCTAAGAACGGCTCCAATTCCCACCTTGGAAGCATCACAGTGTAACTCGAAAGGTTTGGCAAAGTCAGGCAAGGCAAGCACAGGAGCAGTTGTCAACTTACCCTTGATATCTTGGAATGCTTGCGCGGCTGCTTTTGTCCACTAGAACTGCCGATGCTTCATACATTCCGTAATTGGTGCCACAATAGTGTTGAAATTTGAAATGAACCTTCTATAGAATGAGGCGAGGCCATAGAAACTCCACACCTCGTGTATATTATTTGGGGTAGGCCATTCCCAAAATGCCGAGATCTTTGTCTGGTCGGCTGAAATTCCATATTGGGACACCACATAACCTAGGAAGATCACACTGCTCATCATAAAGGAACACTTGGCTCGGGACACAAAAAACTGACCTTCCCGTAATACAGATAAGACTTGGAGCAGGTGTTGGAGGTGTATTTCACAATCTGGGCTATAGACAAGTATGTCATCAAAGTAGACAAACACATATTTTCCAATCAGGGGTCGAAATAATTGATTCATCACCCTCATAAAAGTGCTCGGGGCGTTGGACAGTCCAAAGGGCATAACTATCCATTTATAGAGGCCTTTCTGGGTTTTGAAAACAGTCTTCCATTAATCACCTTCCCGTATATGGATCTGATGGTAGCCACTTTTTAAATCCAGTTTACTGAATATTGATGTTGTGCTGAGATGATCCAGGATATCGTCCAGCCGCGGAATAGGGAATCTGTACTGCACAGTGATTTTGTTGATTGCATGGCTATCCATGCACATTCGCCATGAACCATCCTTTTTGGTGTGAGCAGGGCAGGTACAGCACAAGGGCTAAGACTCTCCCTTATGTGTCTTTTGGCTAGATGCTCCTCCATTTGACTACTCAGCTCCTCGTATTCCTTAGGGCGCATTCGGTAGTGCGGCCTATTTGGCAGAGCGGCTGCAGGGACCAAGTCGATCTGATGTTGGATGTCGCGTAGAGGTGGCAACCCTATTGGAAGCATGTCTGGGAAAACATCACTGTATTCTTCCAGCAGCTTCCGCACAGAGTCAAGAATTGCCTCCAGAGTTTGCTCGCTGCCGAGCTATTGAACACCACTGCACGGTTCTTGTTTCTTCACCACTAGGGCGTACACAATGCCAGAATCCATTACCTCGCCAATGAACTTTCCTCTGGTTAATAGGTTGGGAGATTGTGCTGCAATTGACTTTGGGACTTCTTCCTTGTTTGGACATAGAACCACCTTCACATTATTGGACATGAAGTTGTAGGTGTTCTTACGGCCATCGTGCTGTACAGAATTGTCAAATTGCCATGGTCTCCCTAATAAGATATGGCAAACGTCCATATCTACCATGTCACACCAAATTTAGTCCTTGTAGTTGGATCCAATAGAAAAAGATACCAAACTTCTTCTACTCACTGTGACCTTCTTTCCTTCTTGTAACTTGATTGACACACAATATTGTAGTTTGTGTGTGCCAATTCCATTCCTTTTAGTTAGTTTTCGTTCTTAGTTATTTGTTATTTAGTTTTGTTCTTGTACATATGCGTTTAATATTTGTTTTGTAGTTTTACTTGTATTTTTCAGGTTATCTATCGATTCCCGGATGAGTCCGGAAGTCCCCGATCCATCCCGAGCCATTTGATGAAGTCAAGAGCAACAGGGCGTCAGTAAAACAGACATAACTTTTGTTGTGCAACTCCGATTGCCAATTGTAATATGGTGTTGGAAAGCTATCGACTAGAAGCAAAAGGAAAAAATATGCAAAAAATCCCAACAGTAGGTTTCCGTACCGGTACGCGTACAGGTACGCTATGCACTTTTTTGGTCGAAAAGTGAGCCAGAATCTTTTTGTACCGGTACACCATTACCCCGTACCGGTACGGCTTGCTGTTTGCTAGTTTTTTGGATTCATTAATGGCATTTTGGTAAATATTTTGGGTGGGGAGTATATATACTCCAATGTAATTCGGGGAATACATGTTTTTTATCTTTTAGGGTTATTGATGAGGGGAGAGCCTCCCTCTCCTCCTCCTCTTTTCTCTTCCCCATTTGGGGGTCATCTATGGGTGTTGGGATGTTTTGTTCTTCACAAATATTGTAAGACTCTTCTCCCTATATCTATTGATGTATTTTATTTTATGTATTGTGTTAAATAAATTTCGTTTTCTATTGCTATGTTGTGTTGTGGGTGACGCCGTAGCATAATCATGGTTGTAGTAGTGTTAATGGAGGGCTAACCTCATTGGTTTGGCCATGGGGTGACTAGCACCCCGGCCTCGGCTTGTGTTTGGATGCTCCATGTTTTGAGTTTAATTAGTGTGGCCTAGGGTGTATGAGTTCACTACCTAGGGTCTTAGCCAAGCGGTATTAATTACCTTGATGCATCGTCGACATGAATAATGGCACGGTGCATGCTTGGTGCGATGTCTCGCTAGGTGTTTGATAAAATGCCTAAGTGAACAAATTCACTTCAAACCACTCGATTGATATAGAATTGTAGTCTTGAGGTAGCGTAGGGGTTGGGAGAATATAGTTCTCATCTCGGGTCCAACCAAGAGTTGTCGACCTCTGTGACGGTTTGTGCCATGTACACTCCGTGCTTGGAGCATGTCACCCGACGAGTGTAAGTCGGCCTAGAGGACCGAATTCTAATCCCCATGCCATCTCTTGACCCATGACTTGTTCTTCATAGTCAAACATTCCGTGGGAGGTCCTATGCCATGATCTCTCCTTCGTGTCGTCATGTATATTGGAGTAGTCAAACATGGCCTTGGTTAGATGTTAGGACCTCCATTGCCATTCTGCTTAGTTTACTTAGTTTTCATCTTTTATTTTCATGCTTTAGTTTCTTTTATAAATCAAAAATAAAAGGCTAACGTCCTACCGCCTCTACCCACAAAACCAAACTTCTTAACCGTACAATTATCTTTAACTCTGACTTTTTCCTGCGGACCAATCTCGGACTTATCCACTTTACTTGTAGAGTGTTTATTTTCGTGTTTATAAATTACTAATGTCTAACTAAGGGTTTTTTCCGTTAATCAATGACCGGGAAAATTCTATTAGCATAACCACGCCAGCTTGTACGGGCTGGGGTGATCCTCTATTGTCAAGCCTAACTTTCGTACGGCTTCCTCGGATATAACATTTTCGCAGCTCCCCGAGTCAATAACAAACGTGCACACCTTACCTCCAATGGTACATCTGGACTGGAATATGTTGTTTCGCAACCAATCATTACTATGAGCACCTCGGGGTGTCAGACAGATCCTCCATACTACTAGAAATGGTCCGCAGTCCCCAGCAACTTGTTCCTCCTCTTCTCCCTCATTCAGGTCATCCCCGATCAACTGTTCAGTTGGATCTTCCTCATGCTGATCGAATTCCACCCTCACTAGTCCATCATTGTTAATGAGTAATCCTTTCTGGATGGCAGGATTTTTGCAATATGTAAACCTGTGGCTGGGCTCCTCACACTTGAAGCAACGACCTGCACTGACAGTAGCTGGTCTTGCCAAGCTAGGAATTGGAGCCAGAGCTCGGCTGGTCTGGGGAACAGCTCGACCCACATCCAGGGGTGCCATAGGTTAGACATGAGATGCCGTCCAAGGTGGCACAATAGAATGCCTCTTGGTATGCCTTTCTAACTATAGTGCCTTCTGATACGCATCAGAGAGGGAGTAAAGTTCGAACATGTTGAGAGTATCTTGGTATGGTATTTGTAAACCACCAACGTAACGAAAGATCATCTGGTCAGCCGTTTCACTAAGGTCGTTTCATGCCACCAACTGGTAGAATTCTATAGTGTACTCATCTACTGTTCTGGATCCTTGCCTAAGGTTCTGAAACCACTGATACATGACTCTTGAATAATTGTGGGACAGGAATGCCTCACGTAGGTGTTTCTGGAGCTTTTCCCACGTCTCGATCTTTCTTTTGCCCATCTGAGAATGGTTCGTCTTCAGTTGCTGCCACCATGCTGCAGCTCTTCTGCGAAAATGCGTGGCCACGAGGGGGATCCGTTTGTTCTCTGGTACTTCTCTGAACTCCAGCACTTCTTCAACAGCAAATAGCCAGTCAAGAAAGTCCTACAGCTTCATTCCTCCATGAAATCCTAGGACATCTATCTTCAAGTCAGTTTCCCATTTAGAGGACAGTGGCGCTTCTCGCTCCTCATGTCTGTGAGGGTACTGGGGGTGTCTCTCTAGTCTCCTTTCTGATTCTTCCTCCGCAAAGGGTTTTTTGTCATATTCGACATCATCATCATCTGGTTCCACCTCCTCCTCATGAGGATTCGGTCGCTGTTGGGGGCAATGGGGTTGTCGGGGTTGTCGGGGCTGTAATTAAAACTGGATAGCTGTAACACTCGCCGCCAGGCTTTCCACCGTCTATTGTAGCCTATTGAGTCTGTCTTCCTCAATCTCCTGGGTTGGTCGTCTTCTGGGGGCCATGGTTTTGGTAGGAAGGAAAAGTTTCCTGGAAGGATTGAAACTTGCGCTCTGATACCAACTGATGCAGATTGGTATTTCACCAACTGTAGCCTTCGTACTACGCAACAGAATAAGAACGAGGAACAGAAAGATAAACAGAATACCACCGTTGATCAAGGAGGATGCCGATGTTGATTCTCTTCTTCAACTTGTTGATTGGCGATCCAATACCAGATCAAAGGCTCGCTAATCTGTTGATTCTCAAAGAATACCTAGAGAAGCGGTTTCAAACTGAATCGTTGATTCTCTGGGAGAATACTGAAGTGGAATGGGTACAATGAACAAGTAATTCTGCTGTCAAGTGTTAATTTCAATATCAAAAAGTGTCCAAAATAGTTACATCATCCCTTATTTATAGGGTGATAGAAGAAACCACAAGTAGCAAAAACCCTAAGTACAAGTATTGGGCTTTTGACAGATTAGGCCCAAAAGAGGAAACAAAAGAGAACCCTAAACACATTGGGTCCCACAAAAGGAATGAAATAACAATAAATAAATAAGAAAATAGGAAACCATGGGCTGCCGAGCTGCCAGAGGTATAGATGCCCAGAGAAATGGGAGCTCGGGTATGGAAGTCGTCAGCTCTCCTGATGGTCGGAACTAGTAGTCTGGAGAAGACAGTCACTCTGCTGCAGGCGGATTACTGAAAAGATGTTTTGCCGAGCTCAGATGGTCAAAAGGATGGGACGTCGACTGGAAGGCCGAGCTTAGCTCTTCAGCTCGGGGGACAGTTATTCAGATCAGCTCTTCAGCTCGGGGGAATGTTCTTGCCCTGGGTCTTCTCTCCTCCATCTCTCTCAAACCATAAGGAATTGAAGGAAACCTCATTCACTAGCGATGCTCTATGCAACGTCCTCTACGCATCCATGGTCTTGGATCATGCACCGGAGTAAAACCCTCACCTAGGGTTTCTTGGATCTTCAGTTGAAATAGGGATTTCTATACCTCTTGTTTCTATTGTTGATCTTCTCTCTTCTCCCTAACATCTTTCTAAATGAAACATTGTGTTCCACGAATTTGAGTTTGTAGGGTTCATAAACCCTTGAAGTTCTTGGGTTCTTGGGTCCATTTGTACTTTATTGTATTCACCATGAACTTAATTTCTAGATCCCACACTTATTTTGGAAAACCCCCCATTTTAATGAAAACCCTAGATTTCGAAATTGTTGAATAATTGGGGATAGAGTCGATTTACATGTTGATGTTGTGAGAATGGGACTTAGAGAGTGTCTTGACACATTTCAAAATTGACGTTTGGAAGAATGTTTATAAAACTCGTGTTTGGGGTCAAATTATAGGATTAGGGGGTTCTGCCCTAATCTAGTCAAGTTGTAAATAATGTTGTTCGTGTTATCCCCCCCCCATGAAGTTGTATACTTTACACCTGACACTCCATTGGCTTAGTCAGTGCGTAGGATATGGTGATATATACTTTACACATGGCACTCCATTGGCTTCGTAAATGCGTAAGATATTATGATATATACTTTCCACCTGGCACTCCATTGGCTTCGTCAATGCGTAGTATATGGTGATATATACTTTACACCTAGTACTCCATTGGCCTCTTCAATGCGTATGATATGGTGATATGTACTTTACACCTGGCACTCCATTGACTTCGTCAATACGTAGGATATGGTGATTTATATACTTGACACCTGGTACTCCATTGCCTTCGTCAATGCATAGGAAATGGTGATTTATAAACTTAACTCCTCGATTTCGTCAAATTAAATATTTTGGAAAGATTTGGAAACTTACTAGTTTTATTTCCTTTGATTTGTCAAAGTGGAGTATCTTGGGAAATTATCACACTTCGGTCTTGAGTAATGAAGCATCGTTTTGAGTCAAATGATATTGAAAATGAAAAAAGAGATCCCTATACATGCATATTTTACATTCCTTGCCCTAGCACACATGCATCCCAATTTTAGAGATATTTGGATATAGATTTCTCTACTAGGCTTTGCCTAACCCTCTATTTTTAGGTACCAGGTTCTACTTGGAGAGGAGATACATGTTCATGACTCTCCTACTTGGGATTGGAGCTTGGCTTCATAGTAGTAGATAGGTTGTCCTTCTCTATCATTTGTTGTACTTTCCTTTCTTTTATTCCTGATTGTAAATTATAAAGGTTTTGTAATCATCATTTACTTCATTGCACGTGAATGTACCATCTGTATTCATTTCCTTCGTCGTGTATTATGGGTAATAGATTTGGATGGTAGTTACTTCATTTTCGCTTTATAATTTTAATATTTATTTCAAAAGGTGGCTTAAAATTTCTAGGTTGTTATATGAACTCCCAATTCTCTGTCACGACCAAGAAATCGTCGCCATCCCCTCATGTAGAATCTGGGAGCCATAGGACCAGCTTTCCCCGTTCAGACTGGGCTTTCAGATACCAAACACCATCCTGAGTATGATTTACATTATAATGGTACAACAGCTCCTAGGTGCCAATCCGGGATCCAGTAATCTGGTTGAGCGAGATAACACCCATCACAGCCTGGACTGTGTTGGTAGCCACTTGCATCAACGTCAAGTTCAGATAGGAAAGGAAATGTCTCAGAAGAGGGTGAAGAAAGAAGTGCACCTCAGCTTCTGCGACTTGCATTACTGGGATATGGAGGGTGTTGTCGTGTGCAGAGCTCCGAAGGTATCCCTCATTGTCCAGGATAACAGCAATGTTGGTCCGTATAAGCAACCAAGATGGGGGTGAATTGGTCTTTTCATAATTTATGGCCAAATAAAAATTATCAAGTTAAATACTTGAATGGTCAAGTGCAGAAATAAACTATGCCCAATTTAAAGCTTCTCAAAGATATAGAACTTGGGCTAAATGGTATATCAAAAGGTATTGAAATCTAGGTCAAGGAACCAATGCCAAAACCCTTTCGTTACACCTAAGTTGTTGCAATACGGCAACAGTTGAGGTTTCCAGAATTGTTTTGGTTCCAAGAGATTGATTCAAAAATACTTTTCATATAGATAAAGTATAAGCACAATCACAAGGCAACAAACTAAAATAATCACAAAGCTAGAAAGTAAAGTGCAAGGCAAAGAGTAAGGAGAAGAACACAAAGAAATATAGTAGTTCCCTTAGGCTTGTCCATGGCCTAAGGTACATCCATTTCCCTTATAACTTATAAGGGTTCCAATAAGTATAAATGATTACCTTACCGGTGGTAATCAAATCTTACAAAGTGCCTTGAACTATTTACCGGGCTAGCTCCAACCTTGTGATGCTTCACGGATGCTCACGAACCGTTGCCTTGAGATGCTTCTCGGGTGCTCTCCAGCCTTGATAGTCTTGCGGGTGCTATGAACCTTGCAAGCTCCAATCTTCTCCAAAGCTTGGACTTGACTTCAATCTTCTTCTTGATGCAAGCTTCAACTCCAAAGCTTGACTACAATATGTAGCTCCAAGATACAAGAGTGTTTGAGAAAGACAAGCCATTCCTCTATGGAAAAGTAAATCTCTAACTCCCAAATAAATATTACAATGAATTGCAAGATCTCTCTCTAAGATATACAACTTGTAGCAACTAAATCTCTCCACTAAATAATCTTACAAAGTGAAATTTACAAGGAAAGAGATATAGAGAGAGATTTGGGAGAGATTTGAGAGATATCGATATAGAAAGAATAGGAAGCTTCTCTTGCTTCATCTTGGACCTTTAAGTATGTATATATAGAGTTCTTGGTCCAACTAGTCGTTTATAGCCGTTGTAAGGGCATTGTGGTCATTTTCCAAAAGTCCAAAATCTTTCAAAACACGATCTGCCAGATTTTTACATTGACCGGTATGGGAACCGATATACCAGCTGCCAACCGGTTGCATACCAGTTTGGCTACCAATTTGTGTTCTGGTCAGAATATTAGTCCAAATGTAATGAGGCATGAACCCTTGCTTAGGTAATTTAATTCTCTACATTTTTCATAAGGAAAAATACTTGGGAAAATGAAAAAGATAAAAGATTTGATTGAATAAACATTTTCCATGTATTTTATATAAACATTTTAAGGAAAAATGAGAATTAAATTTATTCTAAGAGCATAGAAGGGTCTAAGGAATATATAGAAAGATATACAAACATTGAAGGCAATATACCTTAGGCTCTAATAAAAAATCATAAAGATTGATAATGAAATTCAAGCATAAATCAAATTCCTTGATCAAATAAAGATTTAAACAATTAAAGATCATATTCAAGGAATTAGAAAATCATTTTATAAACACTATATTTGTGGAATAAATGCATCATCAAAACTCTATGGTCAATAATCTCCCCCTGTAACGACCCGTATTTCAAAAAGAATTTCCGGAATATCGATTGGTATTTTAAATTAGATTTAAAGTCTAATTTAATTTTAACTTAAAATCCTAGTGGGATTTTAAGGTGGTTGACCCTAGGATGA
>NMUG010005394.1:0-13162 GCA_002855965.1 Monotropa hypopitys | reverse complement strand
ATATCTAAAAGTGGTAAGCAATGTAAAGTGGAATGACCCTGACATACTTTTGATAAGTTGTGAGGCCAAGTGTGGGGCAATGTGAATAAAGAAAGTGAAATGTGATATACTCTGACATGCTTTCCCATAAGCAGCGAGGCCAGGGATGGAGTATACCCCAACATGCTTTTGATAAGAGTGAGGCCAAGTGTGGGGTTATGGGCTTAATTGATTCGCCCTTAGCAAATGATGTCATTGCTTGATGGAATTATGACCATTGGATAAGTAAGAAATTGACATGACAAGTAAATAGAAAAGAAAAATGTACTTTAGGTAGGAGATTGTGTGATACACTAGTGACCTGCATCTTTATGTGCTTTGTTGTTGTTTATTTTACTTGAGATTGGGGAGGGACACAACCCCTTTCATCTCTTGTTGTTTACATGTTATGTTAATTTGTATATATTGATTGTTGTTATCTAACACTCCTGAATATTCTTTGCTGTATTTTTGTATTTGGCAATTTATATTCAGATCTGGATGTTTAGCGGGTTCATTCCAAGCCAGGTCGATGTGCTAGTTGGGTAGAGAGGTGGACGACTTCACTCATTGTTGGAGTCTTTTCCTTTTATGATGTTCAGTAGTTAGTAGTCAGTTAGAGACTTTTATCCTATCAGTAGTGAGATTCTCTTGTAGTACTGGATTTTATGTTAGACTGGTGTGATGGTCTTTAGTTACTCATTTTATTTTGTTAGAGATTGTTTTCAAGATCTTTATTTATTCTTCTGATATATTATTAGATGATAGTATGGTCTTGAGATCCTTATAGATCCTTTGTGTTCTTTGATGCAATATTTAGTCATGATTCTATAGTCGAACGACCTTATATATCGTATTCCGGGATGGGTCATGACAATATTAACAAATGCATATAAAGGGCTCCCTTCATTATAATATGTTCCCTAATAATATAAACAAGGTTATGGTTTTTTTACTCTTTTCTAGCCTTCTATATGCAGCATGAGGCTTTGGATATGCAACCTAAAAGGTTTAATGACTCTTAAATCCTCTGACTCCGATGAAGTAAACCATCTTTGGCTGGTGATTTGGTTGGCGTATTCTTTTTCGTGATGGCTACCATATAGGTAACGTGACATTTACTTCGAACTCCTAAATCTAAGGGTAAAAAGGGACACATCCATTTGGGCGGTCATGACCTCCGTTTCGAATGGGTAATGCTGAATGACGCATGATAAAACAAATGCAGTTTTTTGTTTTTTGAAAATTGAAGGGAGCTCTTTAAAGATATATATTCTGTTATTCTGCAAAACAAATGATTAGAAATAATGCATAATAAAATAAAAAAATTCTTAGCGTGTCGTGATTTTTTTTTTTGCATTCTTGAAAAGATCACGCAAAATAGATATTAGTAACAGGCCGAGAAGTGATTGAATTTTGGTTAAAGATTAATTTTGAAAAATTAGAAGTTGAAGTCCTTTATTCTCAGATAGAGAAACCAGCTGTCGCATCCCGAATTTTTCTCCACCCTGAATCGTGCGGGAATAAATTGCTTAGTTCTGATTTGACTCGGAAAATGAGACAATTCATTTAAAAATGACGATGACATTTAGAATTTGAAAATGTCAAATTAATAACAGTTTGAATTTGCCAGAATAAATTTGCATTCCATTATTAATTTATTTTTCGAGTTCTCACTCAGTATGGAGTTATGGTGTGCCAAGTTACCGGATTGAAAATTGTTTTTGATCTGCATAACTAGAGTTGAATTCTGAGATTTATTGTTACGAGTCGGGAAGGTGTTAGCCACGTTACATCGCCCTTGCAGTACTTTATTTTTTAAAACAACCTTTTTACCAAAGGCAAATATTCTCGGCCAAGAGAAATAATGTGCAAAATGGATAATTCAGGAATTGGTAAAGAATAAAGAATAAATTTATGATGTGTATCATTTAATTGAAAGACATTATAAATTTTTTGAATATTTATGATGGACAAAATTTGTGTTTATGATTTTTCTATTTTCGAATGAATAGAATTTCGATAAAAGAATTGATATTGATTTTATTTTTATTTTTGATATCCCAAAGGAATAATAAGTAACCCAGAAAATCTAGATTAAAGATTATGCTTTGATCCAAAATAACGGTTACTGAATTCACCGATAATTCGAATCGCAGAATTTATTGATTTTGATTTCTTTTGTTTGAATTCCCCAAAAGATAATAAGTCATTTAATAATTTGAATTACAAATTATTCATTTGATCTAAACCAGCCAGTTAATTCAATAGTGATCCAAACCGAGCGATTTATTGATTTTGATTTTATTTGTGTTTGAATTCTCAAAAGAATAATAAGTATTTCAATAAATTGAATCACAGATTATTCTTTGATCCAAACCAGCCAGTAATTTAATTCACCGGTGGTATGAATTTAGGAATTAAATAATTTTTGTTTTTTATATTTTTTATTCGAATTCCCAAAAAGGATAATAAGCAATTTAATAAATAAAATTACAAATTATTTCTTTGATCCAAACCAACTAGTTACTTAATTCGTCGGTGTTACCAATCGAGAAATTATGATTTTCGTTTTTTTATGTTTTTTATTTAAATTCTCAAAAGAATGATAAGTAACTCAATAAATTAAATTACAGATTAATTCTTTGATCCAAACCAGACAATTACTTAATTCTCAGATAGTACGAATCGGGGAATTATTAATTTGTGATGGAAATAAAAATGCAAGAGAAGATTGCAATAATAATGGGGATCGTGCTGGCATGACAAAGATGAATGATACCACCACGAAATAAAACATCGAAAGATAAAGATAGAATATCGAAGCGGCCCAGATTTTGAAAATTAATATTTCGAACTTCGATTAATAGCCAAAGGCTTATAGACGTGGCCTTATTTTAACCGAATGAATATTTTGGCGATTATGTGAATGTTAATGTATTTTTGGCAGAACATGAACTGCGAGGAAAATCGTCAATCTATTTTCTACGCATGTATGCGAAGGAGATATCTACTTTAAATTTTATTTCCAGTAGTCATGGTGCCGGCATAGCCGATTCTTTGTTGACTCGGCCAAAATAAAACAAAGTAAATATATCCCATGTTTTTTTAAATATAAATTACATTGCAACTAAATTAAAGTAAAAAATTATTTATTACCTTGTCGCCGATACAAAAAATGAGAATAAGTACGCTAATTATATTCGTACGATTATAATGAGTAATATTATTCGGGTGAAAACTTCTACTATACTAAATTATAATCTGAAAATTTTTACCGAAACTTTCCTAATGTAAAGAAAAATATAGTGAAAATGAAAGGAACTTTGCCTGAAATTATTGATAAAAATCGGATAGAACTTCCGCTTAGGTGAATGATATTCGAGTTTTTTAGGTATAGTGACGGCTTGAATTTTAAAAAGGAAAATGGATTTTATATTAAATTTTGGGTTGTAGGCTAGATTTTGGACAATTTAGGGACTCTTTTGGGGCAAGATTGTTTATGGTAGAACTTGGTTTAATTTTTGAAATGGTTTTAAGAAGTATTAGATTGAACTTGGCTAGGGTTTGAAGTGTTTTGAGCTACTATTCGTACAAAATAGTTGAAAGAGAAGTTGAACAACATTTTAGGATGCAAGACTCTCTTTCGAAATGGCTTGGGAAGCCTCTGTATATATAGGGTCATGTTGCATCTATAGATGCGACATGATGTTAGCATTTTTTGTTTGTAGGCTGCGAGTGGAGGCTACATTTTATAGGTGGAACACATCAAAATTTAACATTTTTGAGTTTTGAGTTTGATTTATTTTGAAAATAGAAATACTTTTCAAAAAGTATTCCAAACTTTATCTATTATCGCATTTAAATTCCGCAAAAACCGGCACTTGTTGCATTGATGTGCAACGAGCCAGATGTCCGATGTAGCACCAAGTACAGTCATTTCGCTCATCTCATCATCAAGATCATGAAAAACGTTCTCTCGTGCTGGATATATTCTTGTGAAAAAGGCGATTCTATGGCCTTTATTCTGAACATATGACCTTTGATCTGTAGATTTTCTAACAAGAGTTGTCTCATAGTCTTGAATTTCCTTCAAGTACTGTCAGCTTTTCTGTCAAGAAAACATAAAAATTGGTTTGTTGTTATCTGATGCAGACTCGTTCTGTTAGATTGTCTCCAAAAAATAGATCTCTCGGTCAACTAAATTCAGAATTTCCATTCGATGTTGCCATTTTATACGTCGTTTCCTCATAAATACAGTTGCCAACATATTGACATTGAGAAATAAATTTTTGGAAATCCGTATGCAATTCTATTCATTCTCGGACAAAATTGTTCTTTTCGTTAGTGAATTTTTGTTTCTGTGCCCTATTCTTTTCAAACCACGCATCGACTTTGCAATTTTTCTTTGGGTCATTTTTCCTCTTTTTCAGCCAAACCTGCACATTTCTTGATTTCAGAAGCAGATTCAGTATGAACTGTTTCTATTTGCTTTTTTGCTAAAGTGGCTTCTTCTTGAGCAATCACCAAGAGAGCCTCACTTTTCTTGGCTTTGTCATGGTACTTCTTATTTTTGGACAAAGTTGTCCCCAATTTCTTCTCTAGATTACTATTGGAGGCTTCAAATTGCACACCCTTCTGTGCAGCCATGTACATCTTTTGGCAGGTCTATAGGATTAGTAAAAGAAAGACAAGAAAAGAAATTCAAAGATAGAAGTAATTTGAAGAAATACCTTGAAGGTGTGGGAAAGATACGCAGAGAGCAGACCAGCAAAGGACAAATTTGTTTCTGCCTCCATGTCCTTTGGGAGCAGTAGAGCTTTGATCAAGGCCATCGAAGTGCGGGAACTCATTACTTTGTCTTCAACATTGACAGGCATGTCATTCCTTTCAAGGTTAGGAACCCACTGCTCAACAACCATCTTTTTTTCCTTCTCGACAACAGTTCTCAATCTTTTCGGAGAGGGTTCTTGAGCAGAATCTGTTTTGACAACTTACTGCTTGGAATGTCACTGAGGAATAACATGAGGAGGATCCTGTGCGACATCAACAGGGGGTGCAGGAACATCAGAGGAAGGAGGGGTCTCATGAGAAGGGACACAAGTAATTGGGATGGCAGTGATAAGCATGGACGGGGGAGGGACTGGAGAAATCAGCTAAGGAGGTGGCAAGATTTCACATGGTTTAGGTTGAGAGGTATGAGAGAATGCCTTCTTGACAACCTTCTTAAATGTCATTCCAATAATGTCAAAATCTCTAGAAGCCATGTCAGAAGGAGATGAGCTATAACCAAAAGAAGAAGAAAGAGTTTAACTTCTTTGAATTCATAGGTTTGTCGGAGGGGGGCTACTATCTCAAGGGGAAGAGAGAGAAGAAGAAGGTTGCACAGCACCAGAAAATGGTTTTTCAAAGAAGCGGTCTAAAGAGTCAGATTTTCAAGTGCGGGATGAGGATCAGAAGGAATATGGTAAGAAGTTTGGTCAATCTCTAAGTCTATTGGGTCAATCAAAGACTCTCCCTGAGCAATTCCTGTGCGGGAATGTGAAGGGAATAGGAAAATACCTACCGAAATTTCACTTGGACCAACAGCTGCAACAATTACGTAAGCTAACTGTTTGTACCCCTTATAGTAAGGCTCGTAGCTTAAGAAAAAATCGCAAACTCTTGGGTTCTTTTGACTGCCTGGATTACTGTATGCAGACACCTTTTTATATCTTCCTCTTGTGTCCCGTAATGACTTTCCTCCCCAAGAGGATTGATCCCTTCACCTGAAAAAAACAAAGTAAAGGTCCGATCGGGAAAAAAAGTTTGTAAAAAAAGAAAAGATTAAAAAGAAAAGGTACTAACGGGGATGTCCAAGTTTGTAGGGTAGGCATATGACAAAGTCGTCATTGGCGAAATGCTCCCAGTTGCCCGTAATGATGAAAAAGTCTTCATCGTTCCCTTTTGAAGAGTTGAGGAGCATCTAAATCAGTTTGTTTTGGATGTTGTTTGATATAATAGGTGAAATACTTTGTGTGGAAAAGGACGTAGTAATGCATTATGTCACTGTATTCTAAGTTTGTGACCAAGTGCCAATTGAGCTTAGCAACATTCATGATCATCCTAATCACATTTGGGGCAACTTGAAATGGAAGAAGCCTCCACTGACTCAAAATAATGCGAAAAAGATGGTGCAAAGGAAAATGTACCCCTCCTATTATTTGAGTCAGGGAGGTGAAGAGAGTGTTTCTATCATTATTCAATTGATATGTTTATCCTGGAGGAGCAAGTTCAAGATGTACATCATCTGGGATGTTGCACATCAACCAAAATTGCTCCATCTTTTCAAAAGTATCGCACCAATCTCGAAAATGACCCATAAAGGATGTAAGAAGAATAAAATGGAAAGAAAAGCAGAAAGATTTAGAAGAAAACCTTAACATAAAGAAAAAGAGACTTACAGTAAAGATAGAGAAAAAAGATGAAGACTTTACGTTGAAATAAAGGGAAATGTGCTCTAAGTGCAAAAGGCTCAAGGAGTGTGAAGTGGTTCAAAGATTGTGAAGTGGTTCAAAGATTCAAGTAAGTCCTGTATTTATACGTTTGATTGTTGGATAAACAAGGTGGTGTGCATTTAATACACCTGCCACCATAGACGATGAAAAGTTGTGCCAAGGTTACATCCGTTGTTTTCCTTAAACCACTTGAAACTTGGGATGCTTCGTGAAACTAAAGGATTGTTGGAAGGAATGATTCATTAAAGTCAAATACAACCAACAAAATATACCAGCAGATTAAAAGTCAGCTTTCCTTAGATTTTGTGCTCGATAAAGTTCTAGCCAAAGCTATGGGATTTTGAGATAGATAAAATAAATTCAAGGGTCGTACTGAAAAAATACTTCCCGAGCAAAAATGGAATTTCTCGATCTGAAATGGAGTTTTCCAAGCAAAAATAATGTTCTCAGAGCAAAAAAACATAAGATAAACAATATTTACGACACAGATATGCAATAGTGTATATTGCGAGTGTAATGTGAGAGCATCACCATTGCAATGTATGTGAGAATTATGTCAAAATGATCTACAAGTCATTTCACGAGGAAATGTGGTTGTCAAATTATGAATGACTAACATGAAAAATAGATTTGTATGAGAAGTTCTACACCCCCGAGTGTACCTTAGTGGTAGCAGAGTATGACTGGATAATCCAATCTTGCTTAGGATCTCAGGTTCGAATCCTACTGGATACGAAGTATCAGAGATTTTCCTAATGCGGTGCTTTAATGCTCAACTAAGTGTACATACAAAGTCATGTAGCTATAAATTGTTGGGTAATCACACGTGCTTCAGGGGTGGCTACAGTGTGAGACCCTCAATGATAGAATACACCATTTTTTTATGAAAAGTTCTAATCTGATTAAATAATTGGAATGAAAAATTCCAATCATTGTAAAAAAAGTTTTATTTAAGAATGAATGTACCAACAGAATATAAAGAGATAATAGAAAAAATGTAACGACACTATAGAGTTAATGAAATGGTAATGAAAGCCTAGAAAGATACACAAAAAACTAAATATGAAAGAAATATAAGCTTTGGAACCCACCCAAAATGGCATGTGATGAAAGATTTAATCAGACCCATCCTTTGGCATTTATTGATTGGAAGGTGAGGCCCCAAGTTCGAAAAAAGACAAAAAGACCACAATAAAAACAAGACATCACAAAAAAAGCTACACATTTTCTCGTATTCAAATTTTTGGCTCTCACTTTTGAATTCGTATTTCACAAGTTTTTATTTTGAAAAAGATCATAAACTTAATTATCGAAGAGCCCTCCTTGTCACATAGACGAGAGGTCTTCTAACATTGTTTGTTATAATAAAATGAAATGAAATCAAGATTACAACAGAACAGAAGTACATGATCAAAAATAAAAATACACAACAAACCCAGAAGAGAAGAAAGAAAAAGCAAAAAGTAACGATCAAATCTGACTAGTCCTCCACTTCATCGACGTTGGTTCTGAAAATATAATCTTCGGTTTCTAATTCATCGTGAAAAAGAGAAAATGATGATGTGTCAACGCTCTCCGTAAGTCCATTACTCTCCAATGATCTCTGCCCCTGAAATCATACAACCTCTGAAATGGGGTAGTCGCTAATGATGCAGGTGTGTTACCAAATTGATTGCAAAAAGGACATTCGTATATGATTCAATAGCCACTTTTTAATTATTATCGCGTGGCCTCTACAAACATCAACCACCAAGCTGTTGAGGTTAACAGGACTAACCTTCCTCAAGATATAAAAGAAATAATGGAATCCGTCGCCAAAAGTATCCCACTCCATGGACCAGGTGAATTCCAAAGCATTAAATAAAGGGCGCCTGAAGTGAGGCTGCAGGACACGAAATTGCAACTGAGGAAAAAACTCTAGTAAAACCTACTAGGTAATGAGAAAGATGACACCAAAAATTATTGTTGTACCACCTGACCAAAAGTGATTGAGATGAAAATGCCATCTGGTTTAAGAACCCTATGAACTCCTCGAAGCATGCCCATTGCCTTGTCTACTGTTGCAAGCTGTGGATTCCAAGGGTCACCACTGTCCACCAACAATACATCCTTCAAATTCATATTAGATGCATCTTCATCTCAATAAAAGCCAAAGACTAGGCATGAATGAAAGAAAATCAGGGGTAACAGATAGGAATGAAACTGTGAGTATTATAGAATTGTCATAATAGATAGGAATGGAGCTCTCAAGTATGATGAAGTTGTCATACGTTTAGTTAATTACCATAGTTCCTTTCTCAATGACCACGTCAAAAACCTCATTGCTAAATGGCAGGTCTAGCATATCAGCTTCCAGCACTTTAATTTCTGGGGACAAACACAAAACAAAAACACGAACAGAAGGAACCGTCAAGTACCCTGTGATATTAGGGCATAGAATTTAAGTTTACAGAGTTGCTGTCAACTGCCACCACTGTCCTCTTGTTTCAAAAAAACAATTCCAAAAAACTGATAAGTAACAAAACCTCACAAAAATAAAATGCAAAGCATAATAATACCAAAAGACTTTTGTGAGATCGCACTCGTGATCTCTCTTTGTGATGACTCGATTTGTGATGAACCAATTTCTCTATGCACTACTCTGCGAGGAATCAATTTCTTATGAGATGAGTTGATCTCAACCTTGTAATTACCATATGAACTACCGGTATTGCCATCTGAAGTATTGCCACTAATCTTAACTACCTGTATTGCCATATAAACTGTTTTTTATATTTACTTTCTTTTTTCCATATTGAAAATGCAATTTTGTCAATAGCTTCCTCGACCGCTTCTAATTCCATCACGGAGGCATATTATTGAAAAGATCATCTAATGATGTTGGTTGGGATTATGAAATTTTGGTGGATCCTAAGAATTTGGATCGTCTCCAATACAAGTTGCGTCGAAAAAAATTTGGGGGAGGAATTTTTCGGACAAAGCAACACATAGCTCAAATTAGGGAAAATGTTGCCCCATTCACCAAATCCACTAACGAATATCAACTCAAGTGTAAAACGGCACTTACGGAGGCGAAAAATAAGAAGAAAGAGAAGAAGAAAAATGAACAAGAAGATAGGGAGGAAATTGATATTTTTGCGATCAACATTTAGAAGATGATGAGATTGAAGTAAAAGGGTCAAAGAAGAGGCCACATTTTCTTGGTCCCATGAATAGATTTGTAGGGAGCACCAATCCCGATTCGTCTATGAATGCAACTAAGAAAATGCGACAACAAAACATTAGTGCTTCAATTTGAAAAGAAAAAACTCATGATGTGCATCTACACTTAACAAGATGGGTATACGAATCCAGTATTCCATTTCATGCAATCAATAATCCTAGCTTTAGACAGTTTGTTGAAGCAGTTGGTCAATTTGGGCCGGGATACATAACTCCTAGCCAATACCTATTACGGGAGCCATTGTTAAAGGAGGTGGAGAGGACAAAGAAGTCTCTCAAGAAGCAAGAAGAAGGGTGGGCTTCAACTATATCATGACCGATGCTTGGAGCGATCGAAAAAAAAGAAGTATTATGAACTTGTGCGTTAATTGTAAGCAAGGGACTACGTTTCTTGCTTCTAAAGAAGCTTCAGATGAGTCCCATACAAGTGAGTACGTCTTCAATTTTATTGACAAATTTATTGATGATATTGGACAACAAAATATTATCCAAGTAGTCACCGACAATGCCTCTAACAACATGGCCGCGGCGAATTTGCTATAAAATAAGAAGCTTAATATGTTTTGAATTTCATGTGTCACACACACATTCAACCTCATGCTTGAAGGAATCGATAAGCAACTGAAGTTCAAAACTACTATAGAAAAGGCAAAGGCCTTTACAATATTTATTTATGCCCATCACAAGACGTTGGCAATAATGTGTAGGGCTACAAAAAAAGGAATATTGTTAGGCTGGGAGCAGAGGCGGACCTACAGTGGGGGGAGGGGGGGCGGTGCCACACCCAAATTTGTGAAACAAATTATTTATAAGTCTATAAATTTTTGAAATTTGTATTTTATTGTTTTAATGGTTCAACACCCAATTTCTAATCCTGAGTATTGTTCTAATGATACAACACCCAATTTCTAATCCTGGGTCCGCCGCCCCTGCCCAGGAGTTACTCGATTTGCTACTTCTTTCTTAACGTTGCAAAGTTTAATGAAGAAAATTAAGATCTGAAGACTATGTTTAGTAGCAATGCATGGGGAGATAGCAATTGGGCTAAGACGACAAAGGGGAAAGCGGCGTATTCCATGGTGATGAGTGTATCATTTTGGTATGGGATAACGTTATGCCTCAAACTATTTTCTCCACTTGTTAAGGTGCTTAGAATTGTTGACGGGGACCGAAAACCTTCAATGGATTTTGTCTATGGAGAGCTCAAACGGGCAAAATAAGATATCAATGAGGCATTCAAACAAAATGAATCTTCCTACCGACCTATTTTAGATATTATTGATACAAAAGCATTGGATCGGTTGGATAGTTCATTGCATTTGTTTGCTTACTTGATGAATCCCTTTTACTTCTTTAAAGATAATAGCATTCAACATGATCCAATTATAATGGACGGAGTTCTTAATTGTGTTGAATGTTTCTACCCAGATGACTTGGAATCCCAAAATAAAATCAACAATAGAGAGTTGTTGATGTACAAAAATAAAGGTGAATTTGGAAGAGCATTGGCCACAAAAGAATATGAGATAAATGATGACAACTATGATTCGAAAAAAAAATTATCTTAAAAATATTTGCTGCTTTTGTTTTCTTTATATGTTTGTTCTAATTTTTATTGTGATTTTTTATGGATAGTTGGATGGTAGTCTAACTATGACAATCACACCCCCAAATTGCAAAGAATGGCCATTAGGATTCTCTCATTGACTTCAAGTTCATCCGTGTGTGAGAGAAATTGGAGCACCTTTGAGGGAATAAGTATATAAGTATATTTATATTTTCTTTAATTTTTTGTATATTATTTTCATCTATATTATACTAAGTTCATCATTTTTTGTAGATACATACAAAGAAAAGGAATAGATTAGACGCAACAAGATTGAGTAATCTAGTCTATGTCCAATTCAATGTCAAATTCATCAACAAGAGAAACGGGAAAAAAGATAGAGATGTCTTAATTGCTAACAAAGCAACAAATGCACAAGGATGAATTGTTGATGGCGGTGATGAGAAAGTTGAGCCCGGTTCGGAACTTACGTGGGAGTTGGTTGGAGAAGCTATGGGAGCCGATGAATTCCTTCAACCTATAAGAACTTCTAGAAATGTTGAAGTAAGGGAGCTACATGAAGATGATTTCGTGTCGGATGATGATATGGAAGAGGAAGAAGAAGAAAAAAAGAGATTTTGAGTGTGAGGACGATGGAGACCATGTTTAAAGGGATATGAAGAAGAGGAGGATGAATTTTAAGTGTTTTCTTTCTTTATGTTGTTTTGAAGATTAAACTTTATATGTTTCTATATTTTTGTGAGAAAAAACGTTTTAGTTGATACTTTAGGTAATTGGATATTTATAATCTATGAATTCATGTGCTTATGTAATTTTTTACTTTATGTTCACCACTATGGGGAATGGGAGTGGAGGGAAAATATTTTTAAAAATAAAAACAAAATCCGGCTAATCTCTAGTCCCCGATTAATCCCCGATTAATCGGCCTAGTCGATAGTCCCCCCTCGGTCGCGCCTAGCGATTTTTAGAACATTGCCAAAAGTTCAAATCCCTCTCCTCAAACGAAGCTTGACTCAAATCAACTAAGAGAAGAAGACTAGAAAATACTTCTATGTTGCATAAATTCCAAAAAAGCGAAAACTGTGTTTCCAAATCTTGCAGTTCAAATCTTCACATTTCCTTATGAGAGTTATTCAGAACCCCTCATCTTCTAAACCTAATGGTGGTATGTTCCACCAACCAATCCCTATCACTTAAAAGCCAATCCCTGCCTCAATGAGAATTGAGAATTGTGAACACAGTTTTATTAACTAGAGATTAGACCATAACTTCATGCACCACACACAGTAAATCAAATATTCCGTGTTATTGCAATACCAAAGAGAATACACCAACTCAACAACTTCCCATGACTGGTTTTTAATCACCAGCTCACATAAAAAAGTGCAGGATTGACGAATCATGTGTTTAAAGCCTAGCTGAAATTAAACTTCAAAATGACTGTTCATCCTACGTAAAAATCAAAAGTTCAAATTGATGAGATTTTTTTTGCTTTCCTATGCTCTTTTGCTTTTTTCCAATTCTAAAAGAACTAAGCCATTAACATCACAATCGAAGTTTTACTGCTAATATAGCAAAAGGGTAATGCATTTTTTGTTGTCCCCCATAGTCAAGCTACAAACCTATGTATCCCTCGGATAGCAACCTTTTCTGCATCTTCTCCACCGCAACTGCAGACAAATCAATGCATGTTATTTCGGTAATTCCATCCTTGTACAGTTCTTCACACAACTGCGAATTTCCACACCCCAGCTCCAAAACCTGCACTATACGTGTTTAAAAGATCCATCTTGGGATGAAAGTTCTAGCACTAAATGTTTTGATCATTTTCAAAACTGAAACAACTGTGTATATAAAC
>NMUG010005393.1:0-13160 GCA_002855965.1 Monotropa hypopitys | reverse complement strand
TTTCGACGGTTCGTAGTCCAGACGCTGAGGAGCTAATCCTTGACTAGGACGTCTATCTCATTTAAATTCTGACGGTTCATAGTCCGAACACTGAGGAGCTAATCCTTGACTAGGACGTCTATCTCATTTAAATTTCGACAGTTCGTAGTCCGGACGCTGAGGAGTTAATCCTTAACTAGGACGTCCATCTCATTTAAATTTCGACGGTTCATAGTCCGGACGCTGAGGAGCTAATCCTTGACTAGGACGTCCATCTCATTTAAGTTTCGATGGTTTGTAGTCCGGATGCTGAGGAGCTAATCCTTGACTAGAACATCTATCCGATTTTCGAATTCGCGGTGACCTACCTATGGTTACCATTTCAAAATCACAATTTCAAAAAGAAATATAATCTAACATTTCCTAAATCAACATACTTGCCTACTTTGGCAAGACAGGTTTGGAATATTAGTCAAAAGAAATTTTCTTTAATATTCCCTAAATCTGTATACTTGCCTACTTTGGCAAGACTAGTTTGGAATATTAGTTTAAAGAAATTTTCTCTAATATTCCCTAAATCGGCATACTTGCCTGCGTTTGGCAAGACTGGCTTGGAATATTAGTTTAAAAAAAATTTCTCTAATATTTCCTAAACCGTCATACTTGCCTACTTTGGCAAGACCAGTTTAGAATGTTAGAAATTCTGTTCGACATTTCTTAAACCGACATACTTGCCTACTTTGGCAAGACCAGTTTGGAATGTTAGAAATTCTGTTTGACATTTCCTAAACCAGCATACTTGCCTACTTTGGCAAGACCAGTTTGAAATGTTAGAAATTCTGTTTGACATTTCCTAAATTGGCATACTTGCCTACTTTGGCAAGACTAGTTTGGAATGTTAGTTTAAGGAAATTTGCTCTAATATTTCCTAAATTGGCATACTTGCCTACTTTGGCAAGACCAGTTTGGAATGTTAGTTTAAAGAAATTTTCTCTAATATTCCCTAAATCGGCATACTTGCCTACTTTGGCAAGACTGGTTTGGAATATTAGTATAAAGAAATTTTCTCTAGATCGGCATACTTGCCTACTTTGGCAAGACCAGTTTGGAATATTAGTTTAAGGAAATTTTCTCTGACATTTTCTAAATCGGCATACTCGCCTACTTTGGCAAGACCAGTTTGGAATGTTATAAATTCTGCTCGACATTTCCTAAATCGGCATACTTGCCTACTTGGGCAAGACCAGTTTGGAATATTAGAAATTCTAGTCGATATTTCCTAAATCAGCATACTTGCCTACTTTGGCAAGACCAGTTTAGAATTTTAATCCAAGAAATGTTTCTCTGACAATTTCAAAATTGAAATGTTGGCTTATTCCGGCAGGATTAGTTTGGAATGATGACCTAAAATTTTTTTGAGTAGTTCCTAAAATGGCATATTTTTCTACTTTGGTAAGACCAGTTTAGAATGGATCGAACTACATTTGGTCTGATTCCTTTCAAAGGATATGTAGGCAGCCTCAGGGCACGACCATCATAAAAATTCTAGAAATAACTATATGTTTGTATGCCTATATATTTGTTGTCACATGTATACTCAGCAGAAGACATTCTACATCTCCATCTTTAGGAGTATTCAAACCACAATATCTTATCACAGTACAACAAATCAAGTCACAAAACTCGTCTAATCCAGTCAAATACAAGATGACAGAAAGTATTCTGAGAAGACAATATCCAAAAATAGCCCAAATCGCGATCCGTCGGTCCGAACCGCGACTTCGACGAGCCAGATCCGTGTCACCGACAATCTAGAAAAAAAAATCGAAACTGCCAGCAGACGTCAAATTCCTCAGAGGAGACGGGAAAAATCAGAAACAAAAGTCGTTACTCAAAATTTCACGCATCAATTTTCTTTGTCTACCATTGCTATGCAAAGTACACAAAGAGAGGCATCTGTTGATACCCAAATTTTGACTCAGCCTTTACAAATTCAGAAATCAACAAAATGGTCTCTTCAGGGATCAACATGCACATCCGGGATGTTCGGACTTCTTGCGGACAGCACCGACGTCATCTAAAAATTTCAGAACGTTAAGCCAGCAACGGTAAAGTGTTAAGGAACACTTACCCGTCTCAGAATTTAAAGCCGATGTACCAGTCAAGACAAATTTCCAATGGACGACACTGAAACCGCATCCGAAAAGGTAGAATATTCGGGAACGAGTAGAATCCCGCATGCATAGTCAAAATTCTGTTTTCGAATGAGATGTTGAAGGTAAATCAATTACCGAGAAGCTGGTACAAAAACTGAATCCATCTGATCTAGATCCGGGATTTAGTTGAGGATAAACGGCAATCCGTTCGGTTTTCCCTGCAGCTGACCAACAGTCTCGGAAATCAGTGAACAAATTTTGCACAAACCTTATCTTCAAAGTCTGATATTCATAGTGGAACAGATTTTCCAGAAGTTGAGCAGTCTAGAAGGTGCGCCTACCACTTCTCTCTTTATTCACGACATCGGCCCCCGATTGTCAAGATTTCTCGGGAACGAGCAAAATCTCCCACAAGCAGCCGAATGTCTGTTTCTGAATGGAAAATCGAAGACGTTCTAATTACAAAGAGGACAGTGTAAAGACTGAATCCGTTCGATCCAGATCTGGGATTTAGTTGAGGATAAACGCCAATCCGTTCGGTTTTCCCTGCAGCTGACCAACAGTCTCGGAAATCAGTGAATGAATTTTGCACGGACCCTATCTTCAAAGTTTGACATTCCCTGTAGAACATATTTTCCAGAAACTGAGCAGTCTAGAAGGTACAACCAGCGCTTCTCTCTTTGTTTTAAGCAATGGAGCCGAATTTCAGGGACTTCTCGAGAAACGTTCGGTTCAAGCCCGGGATATTTTCTATATTCACGATCCAACTCAACGATCAGAGATGTCAAATTTAAATTGTCAAAGTCGGAGTTCGTCAAGGGGCCGGCCAAGTGCAAATAGAAGCTTCGGATCAAGATTCAGAACTCCGAGATACTTTTCCAATTTTTAAGATAATTTATTTATTTTCTAATTAATTTTCGGATCAAGATAATACCAAACCGACCTAGGAAGATTCCTAAATTATCCCATTCCAGCACATGGCCCGAGAGCCATGTGATTGGCCTACTTTTTGACCATGTCGCAACTATAGTTGCGACATTAAAGTTCTATAAAAACAAATCACTCTCCAATATTTTTAGGATCCAACCATTCGTATTGCAAACCATTTCAACCACAAACCTCAAAATCTCTGGGCATTTTCTTACAAAAATCTCTGAAACTACTCAAAATGCAGTCAAACCTCTGTCTATTTTTACACGGTAAATACCGTTTTGTTTCTTATATTCTTCGGAGACTCTTGATAGTCTTCTAATTTATAGTTCGGCATTAGTCAGTTGGCCCGGCCGTGTCCGATACTATGCCTTACTGTACTTTAAAGAAGCTATCTATAGAAGTTGTCTCCCAGAATTGTACAGATATAGCAATACAATTTTCCGTTATTCTAATACTTGTCTTTTCTACTTTCGAACAAATATTTGCTAAAGAATTCGTTACTTTATGTCTTTTTCCTTGTTAGAATTTGGCACATGCTTGGCTATACCGGCTCCGCTGTCGCGTACGAGAAGAACATAAAAACGTCTTCGCCCTAAATATATAATTACTGCTTACATTTTCTTATTTATAGCCCGACCTTGTCGGTATGCTATATACTTGCCGTCTAGCTCGAAATATATCCAACTCAGTTTATATTAATATGTATTGCCGTCTAGCTTGGAATGTATCCAGCTCAGTTTATATATATGATATCTTATCAACTGTTGTATATGTACTGCCATTTAGCTCGAACTATATCCAGCTCGGTTTATATATATGATATCTTATACCCCTGTCTATACATACATATTATAGCATATATATTCTCTCTCTTCAACGATTAACTTTCGCTTTCCCTAAAACACTTTTAAATAAAATTAAATTTCGATATCCGTACTCTAGAGTAAAAGCTTGCAGTAGCTACTAGACTCGGATTAAAGGAATGCCTTGTGACTCGGCCCCCGTCCGGAGCACTCGATATTCTGTGGGATTTTTCACACTTAATAAATCCCCTCCCCATTTTTCAAAACGTAGTCGAAGCTCTGTCCGACTGAAAAATACTCAAAACACTTTTAAATGAAAATCAAATTCCTTTATCCGTACTCTGAAGTGAAAGCTTGCAATAGCTATCAGACTCGGATTAAAAGAATGTCTTATGACTCGGATCTGTCCGGAGCATTTGACATTCTGTGGAATTTCCACATAAAAAAGCAAACGTTTTATTAAAATTCTTTCGCGGTCGAAGCTCTGTCCGACCCAAAAGCATAAAAATCATTTTTGCGGTCGAAGCTCTGTCCGACCCAAAAATATAAAACTCATTTTTCACAGTCGAAGTTCTGTCTGACTGAAAAACATTAAAAACACTTTAAAAATTAAAAACCAAGTTTCCTCGATCCGTACTCTGAAGTAAAAGCTTGCTGTAGCTATCAGACTCGGATTAAAAGAATGCTTTATGATCCGGGTCATGTCGGATCATTTAATATTCTTTGGAACTTCCAAACAAAATAAATCAACAAATAAAACAAATAAAATATTTCAAAACCGGTCGAAGTTCTGCCCGACCATAAAATTACAAAATTACTTTTCAAACGCAGTCAGAATTTTGTCCGCCTGTAGAAAACCATTTTCAGCCGAAGATTTTGTCCGGCTCAAATTTATTTCTAAAAACACAGTCGAAGTTCTGTCTGACTATCACAAATAAAACTATATTAACAAAACAAAATTGTTTTCTCAAACGCAGTCAGAATTCTGTCCGACTGTAGAAAACCATTTTTCGCTGAAGTTCCGTCCTGCTCAAAAACAATTCTTTCTTATTGAAAATCGGGCCGAAATCTTCCCTTCAACAACTATTACCCATTTGTCATTTAAATTTCAATTCATTTCATTCATATCAGTAATAATTATTCTTTTCTCTAGCCAAGAAAACAATTGATTTCGAATTCCAAAAAGATTTACTTTTGAAAATAAAAGTACTGAAAGGGCGAGTGGGGTGCCTAACACCTTCCCCATTCGTAATTTAATTCCCGAACTTCAAATTTCTTGTTATCAGACACCTTTTCCCAAATTCAAATTAAACATTTCAAAACAAATTAAAACATTCATTTCAAATAAAATAGTGGTGACTTGGCACATCACGAATAAAATGTCGAGTGGCGATTCTGTAAATTTACAATTAGCACACTCAGGCCGTCACCCATTTTCAAACAAACCCCCCATTTTCAAATAAATCCTAACAGCGCAGATTCTTCCGCCCCAGAAAACGACTCCTCCCAAAGAGAGGGGACGAGGGAAGGACAGAAACATTTCTCGGCGCGACAGCTAGGCTGTACAATAGGCTTGCCGGGCATAAGTATTATAGTCTGGAATGCTCCGGTTAGTCTGGAAAATCCTAAAGAAAAATTGTCGAATTGAATTTAGTATGGCAAGGACCTTGGTGGTCTTGCCTAGATGAACGTGAGGTGGAAGTAAACCTACCGTACAACAATGAGGTTGGCAGAACCCTTTATTGGGTTTGTCGGACCACCAACATAGTGGTCGAATGTTAAAATAGCACTAAGAGATTACCTTCTGTCGGAGGATGACACCTTCTGAAATTTCGAAGGAGACATCTGAGCTCAAGTCTATTCGGTGGAAAGGTTGTTCGGTCAATGGAAGGCTTCTATCAGTCAAGAGTAGTCTGGAGGCTATAGTTGAATGTTTTGCTAACTCTTAGCCAGAGGGGTGTTTGGGTGTTCGGCTAAGGGTTCTACGGACACTTAGAACTTCTAGATAGGGAGTTTATCTCTCTAGAAGAGCTTTGAATGAAAGAACAGGGTTGGTGTGAGGATTGAATGCAAGGGAGTGGCCATTTATAATGGAGGAGGGTTCCCAACTGCATTAAATGTTTGGATGGACAAGTCACAGTCCTGTCAGATGATCATTGATCCGCAGGTTGTGTCTTTCACACATCCTTTTGCTCTGTCCAATCAGTCTCATCTAGATTAGTATATTCTGCACAAAAAACCTATGATCTGTTCTAAACACTTTCATGTCCAATCGTGCGGGACAAATCGGAATTCATTATGACTTTTCCCGTCAGTCAGTCTAACATGTCAGTTCAGACCGGACTAGTCTCTATAGCTCGGCAGAGTCTCTGCCCAACCAATCATTGGACGAGTTGGACCAGACCGACCCGAGGTCCTTTAGCTGGATCCCAATTGGGTCCCAAGCTTTCTAATCCTTTCGGTTTGACTCCCAAATGTTCCTTTCTTGACTGTTTTAACTTATTTTTAGCCCAATTTTACTTTAAATTCATTTCATGATGTCTCCAAAATATCATAAGCCGTATTTTATTTATTAAAATCCTATTTCCTGGGTCGGGTTCTCATATCATCTCTTGACCTGTGATGGGTGCTTGATAGCCAAACATTCCGTGGGAGGTAATAAGCCATGATCCCTCCTTCGCATTGTCATGGGATATTGGAGAAGTCTAGCATGACCTATGTTAGGTGTTAGAACCCTCGTAGTCATTTCACTTAGTTTAATTACTTTCTTCTGTCTTTATCTTATGTTTTAGCTTTAGGTTTAAAAGAAAACAAAATCAAAGGTTAGCGTCCTACCACTTCTACCGCAAAACCAAACCTAGTTACCAAGCAAATTACTTTAGCTCCATCAATTTCTTGTGAATCGACCTTGGACTTAACCACTTTACTAGGTAGAGTGTTTATTTTCGTATTTATAAATTATTAATGTCTAGATAGTATTCCCATTGAATAAGAACAACGTGGGAATAAGCCACTAGCATTTTGGCGCCGTTGCCGGGAATTGTAGTTTGAGTTGAGGTTTTGCTAGTTTAGAAGTTTTCTTTTGCCCCGCCGTACATATCCCCTTTTATTTTGTTTCTTCTTGTTTTTATTTTATAACATCAAAAACAAAAAAACATGGACATTAATTAACCATGGCTTCCAACAATTATCCTATGAATGATTATTCAAACCCTTAGGAAGCCATGGATCGATAAGTTTGGAAGTCCTACCCTCCATTCCCAGATCCATCTTATCAAGAGTGGAATGACCACTTTAACTTTTATCGAGAATGTAAGATTTCACAAGAACCACCACCCCCTCATACTCGTACCTCAATGTAATGGGTCCACAAAAACTTTACCATTCCGAGCCAACCAATACTCAGGACAATGGTCCCAAGAGGAGCCATATTCATGTGAACCACTATCCACAGCTACTTTAGAGGATACCTTGCAAGTATTTCTCCAAGGTGCCCGTGCAAATACTTTGGAGGATGTCTTGCAAATATTTCTCCGAGGTTGCAATATAAATAATGCTCCCTACAATGTTGTAGTGGCTCCTCCCGAGTCTTATTATTCGGAGCCACCCTTGGGGTTTTATGACCATTGTCCTCCGAATAAAACTTTTGAGCCCCAACCACCCCACTTGAATCCTCTAGAGGTCACTTTGCAACACTTTCTTGAAAGTTGCAATAACATCAAGGCCTAATATACTTCATGCCAAGTGGACTTTGAAGTCCCATCTTTTTATTTGGTCAAACCCACCGACCCCTTGGAGCACGCTTGCCTTAATTCCGAGGAGGTTGCAATCCTTGAACATCCGGAGATGGGGATTTCTCATTCCACCCTAATGGTCCAAGCTGCAATGGGGACACTCCCTATAGCTTACACTCTTCCCAGAACTCCAAAGTACAATTATGATGAGAGTGATAAGGAGTTAGAGGTGGACTTTAGGAGTGGTAAGAATGTGAATGGTGTTGACACCTTGGCCATTGAGCCCACAATGCCTAGTATCCCTCAAGAGACTTGTGAGCATCCACTAGTTAGACCTACTTCCATTGATAATCTTGGGGAGATCACATGTAGGGCCAAGCTTTCACCGCCGGTTGCATAGGTGTCCACCATTTTTTGTGCATATCTTCTACCACCACATATGTGTGTCTTAGAAAAAATTTGATTTTCTTGGCGTTGACCAACTCCAATCGAGTCATGTTCCATGTTATATCCATATGGTCAATGCCTTGAAATCCAATGTCATTAGTGGTGGTAGGGTCGTTGGTTATATGTTCTCGAAGTGCCCCAAATCCCCATTATACTCCAAGTATCTATTCATTTGGCTTAGGCATCTTCAATATGTTCGGAATGGGGTGAAGTGATTCACCACATGTTATGGCCCCCAAAGGGCCCATCATGTCAATGCGATCCTCCAATTTGGAGGGTCGCTTTCTCGGTTGATACCACCTCTTTCATGTATAGTTTATTTTTTAGTTTTATTTCTCTTTCTTTTTCTTTCCTTTTCTTTTATTTCCTTAAATGTGAAAATTTTTAAATAATATTTAGGAGACAATAAATCCTCGGAGGGTGAGATACCTCTAGTGTTTTCCATGCTCGAACGGCTATGGACGGTCCGGTATAGCCACTCGTTATTATATCCTTAGTAGTGTATTATCTGAGATTACCCTAATAAAGTAAGGATGGTAGTGAAAGACGATTGGAGTGTTTCTCAACAATTAAGGAACATAACCTATTGAGTACCGACCTACCCCCAAATACCGAGAGATTTCCTTCTCTAGTACACTATTTAAGTGAGAATAGTGGTGAGAAAAGTACTACTCGTGGAGAGTCGCATGAGAACTCGTACTATTTTTAAATAAAATCGGTGTTTGCATGCTTGGCTACCATTAGCAAGCAATTTTGGACTAATCGTTTATCTTGTAGATGTAGTTGGCATTTAGTTTTGGAGGGTTCTTTCCATTTGATCCTTGTGAGATTGGTTGACAACAACGTGAGGTAATTGTGCTAAATCCCCTTTCTTGGTCGGGATATAGGGTGGTTAACATTCCACTCCGGAGGTACACTACTTTCTTCCTTTCTCCTTACTGTCTTATACACTCAGGACATTGCACACTTTAAGTTGGTTGGAGTGGTGCATGTTACCCATGATTGTGCCATATTTTTTCTTATTTTTGTTTTTAGTCCCATTTTAGAGTCTTGAAATTTTTAAAAAATTTGAATCGACGGTATAGTATAGCCGCCTGGCTTTATTTTTCCTTTTCAGGTAGGGAGAAAAGTATAACTCATCTCATCCATGTGATAGATTCGTTAGTTAGGTAGTTAGTGTAGATAGTGAATTTCTTTTGCATGGATTTTGGGATTTTGTGAGTTTTAAACTCTAGTACATGATAGGAACTTGTTGAGACTTTTATAGGACTTGTAGGTGGCATCTTAGTTCATTTTGCGAGCTTGTTGCAAGAACTTGTTTTGGCACTTAGTTTTAAACTTCCTTGCACTTCACGTATAAAATAGGTTTGAGTTGTTTTGTGAGTCGTATCTTGGTTGTCTAGAAGGCTAGTTAGTGGAGACTTATGCCTATGTAAGCTTAGAGTCTTATCTTTCCTTGGAGTGGTGTCAAGTAAACTCTAGTTGTCATAAAATAAATCTTACTTGTTATTGATCTCATTATCCTTCATTTAGCATTGGGAATTTACTATCATTGTCATATTCTTTGGGTTGGCATGCATGGTTATTGTTGGCCTTAAGAAATGATTATAGACGGTCTTTCATTATTTGAACCGGTTCATTTCCTTCTTGTATTTACCTCTTGCTAGCCCACTTGAGCCCCTTTACATGAACCATTTTCTTGACTGAGCCATAAAATTCCACATCTTTGCTTTGAGAATGGCTAAAAATCATGTTTAAGATGTAATTGGAGTTATAAAGTAGTTTTGTTGATGTATTCATTGTTGGTGTACCCTTCCCCTAGAAAAAATAATAAAAATTTCAAAAATTGGAAATCATATATGATGGGGGTCACCTATTCATTTGTATAAGAAGAAACATATTGTTCTTCAATTTATTGGGATGTATTGGAGGTTGAAAAATAGAAAAAATAAATAAGGTGTAGTTGAAAAGTAAAGACTATGAGATGCATTTTAGATGATGAGGGTCACGTCTTTTGATTTGCCCTCTACTTTTGTATCGCCTATTCTTGAGCATTCAATGTAAAACATTTATCCCGATACACTTCCCTTACCTTATGTTATAACCGGAAAGACCTATTTGATCCTTTGAGGAACAATCATTTGTGTCATGTCGATTGAGAAAAACATGTTCTCTTTGATATGCATTCCTAGTCATGAGATCGTATCCACTTATATAGAGCCTTCTTTCGTGTCACAATGTGTGGAATGTTTTGATTTTCATTATATATATCTTCTGTCCACACATATGAGAGTTTAAGTATGCACCTATGTTTTAAATGTCTTATTTGTTGAGTGCATGACATGGTACGATTTGAAGTCGAGACTCGGTCCGGATAGATCTTTTGGGTTGTGTCTCACTTGAGACATAAAGCCTTGCACACACACATTAGATTTTAGTACCATGACTTGTTTTTGTATTTGCTAGCATTGTGAACTTTGTTTGCCCATATGTCTTTTTAAGGATCCATCTTTCTTTCTTGTATTTTGAGTTTTTACTTTCATGCTTGGTTTGCCATGTAAAAGTAGTTTACTATATTTTGTGGGTGATCATTGCTAAAAACCCTCACGAGATCCTACTCGCCATATCGGGGCTGTCCGGGGGTTCAAAGAATCCATCCTTTACTTTCCTTGTTGTTAGTTAGATCGAGTCGTAGTGTGAGTTTGCTCGGGACTAGCAAATGATAAGTTGGGGGCGTGATAGACACACGATTTTGTAGTTTTGTTGTGTCTATTTCTTTCCCTTTTGTTTTACTTCTTTGTTTATTTATTTTCATTTAGTCCATATTTATGTTTTGTTTGTTTTGTAGTTCTTGTTTGTTTTTCAGGTTATTGGTAATCCCCGAACGAGTCTGGTAGCCCCCGAGACCTCCCGGACCTTGTGGAAGTACTCGATGAAGACCTGGAGAAAAAACCAACAAAAGTGGAAATCTGCATAAGAGGTATCGGTCCCTCATACTGTAGGGGACCGGTCCCCATTTTCCAGAGAACAAAACCAGAGGAGGGGTACCGATCCCCCATACCTACGGGGACCGGTCCCTTTATTCTAGTGGACTAATAAATGTAACGGGTACCGGTCTCCTGTACCTACGGGGACCGGTCCCTCTTTGTAATCTCTGCAGTTTTTAAGCTTATTAAAGGTATTTTAGACTTTTTGAGTTAGGGGGGTATATATTGTTGTGTTTAGTTCGAATTAGGCATGTTTTGTATAGATTTTAAGGTTTAGAGGAGGGAGAGCTTCTCTCTATACCTCTATCCATCTTCTCTCTTCTTTTCCTCCATTTCCATAGAGTTTGAGAAAATTTATTCTTCCTAAACATTGTAAGACTCATATCCCTCTCTTCATTTATGCATTTTATTTTGTGTGTTATGTTTAGTATTTTTTGTATTGTATTTGTTATGTGTTGTTTTCTTTGTGTTTTTGTGATTGTTGTGATTGTACTAGGTTGTATAGAGGGCTAACCTCCTTGGTTTGGCCATGGAATGACTATCACCCAAGCTTTGTGTTGTGTTGACTCCCTCTATGATTTGGACTTTAATGTAGTGCTTAGGTTTAAAAGAAAACAAAATCAAAGGCTAGCATCCTACTGCTTCTACCGCAAAACCAAATCTCTTTACCAAGAAAATTACTTTAGCTCCATCAATTCCCTACGGATCAACCTCGGACTTAACCACTTTACTAGGTAGAGTGTCTATTTTCGTGTTTATAAATTATTAATGTCTGGATAGCATTCCTGTTGAATAACAATGACACGGGAATAAGCCACTAGCATATCTAAATAAATCCAACTTCTTCCCTCGTAGGCTTTACCATCTAGTTCGCGGGTATCTGCTCTTTTTCTCCTTCTCTGTTGACCTTTCAAACAAATATCTATAACTATAAGCCTATGTTGTGACACCAAACACTCTCCGGATATAACATTATAGTCTTCACAAACTAAATGATATGTGCCTCTTAATAGGAAGTAGTCTATTTGACATATATTAGACCCACTCTTATAAGTGATAAGATGCCCATCTCTCTTCATAAAAAGTGTTCATTATCCTAAGGTCAAAAGTCACTGCAAAATCTAAAACATTCTTTCAAAATCTAAAATATTCTTTCCCATCTTCATTTTGGGAGCCAAAATCAAAACCATCATGTACCATTTCATAAAAAACATAACATAACCTATGTAGTCCCCAATCGTTGAGGGTATGGACAGGGGAAGGATTGGAGATAGCCCTAACATTTGACAATATGCACAAAGTGGTTTCTCTCATAGAACCACTGAAATAGTGGCCCCCTATACCGTCAAAAATTGATGAGCTAAATGGATGTTTTATTACGAAATCATACCCCCAAATCAAAGCCAAAAGACATCAGAAAGGGAAGACCCAAAAGCCAAAATTACTTTATATGTACATTACCATGTTTCCTTCATTCAACATTCAGAGCATCAGTATTGAACACTATGTACTGTTTCAGTGGTACCAAATTACTTTTTTTACCATTTCATATCTATATTTAATGTGGCTTACATGTCCATTAAAATCACCGCTTATAAATATCTTTTCTCCCAAAAAAACCTCTTGCATCATCTCATCCATTTTATCCCAGAATTCTCCTTTCGTATGATCATCCAAAACAACTTGGGATGTGTAGGAACTAATAACATTTACAACAATCTCTCCAATCACTAGTTTAACCAAAATAATCTCATACCCCTTTATCAAGAACGTGACCACGGAATTCTTAAGGTGTTTCACTATAACTATCCCCTCACCAAAAAGGGGGAGATTGATAGAGAATGTGTGGGACACATATTTTGCTGATGTTCCCATAATTGTCTTTTGCTTCATGTGCTTGATTAGAGATTTATCTCTTTTTATCCCTGACTTCCATTATATGATCATATCTCCATTAGATACCCTATATGCAATATAGGTTATTAAGTGTCAAGTCTTGAATAGATGGCATATTAAAGTTTAAATTAAATAGCCATATTGAACTTAAATTGAAAGAACATGATAATGAAAATATAACATGAACTTGAGATTCAACATTGATTAGGATTGAAACAATTGAAT
>NMUG010005392.1:0-13163 GCA_002855965.1 Monotropa hypopitys | reverse complement strand
GATCGTTTTATATAATTTTAAAATTATGGTGTAAACAATGTCCCTTTTATTTGTTCTAATTGAGGACTTAATTTGAGCAAATAATTACATGTATTTGTTTTTAAAACTATAAAGCTTTCTGGATACGAATTTTAAGGCACCAAAATATCAACTTTTTTCAGTTTGCTTTTTGCTCATGGATTCTACAAGAATGTGCTCGTAAGTTTCCAAGCAATCTCTTAGATATTAAGAATGATGTCTTAGAAGGCTGTCCCAAGTAACAAGAATCTAATTGAGTGTTTATGTATATTTTTGAGATTTTTTAGGAATTTTTCAGAAATTATTTTGAGGCCTTATATAGCATTAAAACAAATCCTATGGTGTATTTTGAAAGAAAGGTTAAGATGTTGAAATTAAAGACTCTGGGACAAAAGCGATAATATGCACCCGTTGAAACTATGTGTCTCCTCAATGTCCCTAAATTTTCAAAATTTTAGCTCTGATACCAATTGTAACATCCCGATCGGTATCACATGAGTTTTTGGAAAGTTGAAATGATGATTTTAGGCTGTCGTGTGAGAAGCGTTTAGGTTTGTTGAACATTGTAATCGGGGCCTTTTTGTGTTTTTCATTTTGTTTTTGTCATTGGTTGGATTTGGAGAATTTTGATTTTTCGACCAACATATCTTGTTGTCTTTAAGGCATGATTCATTATTTGAAGTTATTTTATGGAATGATAAGATTATGATAGATGGTAGAACTAAGGGAAAAGTAGACCTAAATTGATATTAGAAGTGCTAGTTCGTAAGTATCTAAGTTTATTAAGTATAAGAGAACATGATGTATTTAACAGAGCACATTAAAAAAAGGAGTCATATAGTTGGCCCCAATTGATTGGGAGTCAAGGCCCAATTTGGTGATGGTAGGGTGGAGGTGGAGGTGGGGGGATCCTTTATTGTTTCACAAGACAATCTTGCTCGTTCTGGTTGACAAAAAAGTCATGAGGGTTAAGTCTTAACCCTCATGATGAATCTCTTCAGATTCCTCAAAGCATGAGTTATGGTCAAGTAATCAAAAAAAAAAATATCCACTTATTTTAGTGACAAATATAGCCAATCACCAAAAAATGACCCAAAATTTGATTTTCAATCTATGTTGGATTTACAAATATCTCATTGTTGTTTATAGTTTGAAATTTACTAAGGAATATTTGAATTTGACAATTTGTTCGGCTCAGGGTAAGAGATTGGCTTTGATTCCTTTTATTTTATGAACTCTTTACAAAGGTCTTTATGCTTTTGTTGACAAAAGAATTTCGGATTGTTGTGGTGGTCCCTTTTGGATATTTCAAGTTTAGCTATATGCTTACTTTCCTCAATCTTGCCCCCAAACCTTTTATTCATTCAAAGAAAGTTTCTTCTTGGACTATTTTTGCTAAATATTTTTTTCTTTTATACATGACTATGAAAAGACATCCTTCCAAAGATATTTCAGTATTTTTTATATGGAAAGGAAGAAAAATAAACAATCATTTACTCCTCTTTAATCTTTGAAGTACTACTTTGTTGCTGTGAGAACATTTGTACAAGAATTTGTTCCTTTGGAAGTTTCTCAAAATGCCAATGTACAAAGGTGTGAGAGAGGATCATAAATATTCAGAAGTGCATAAATAAAATTTCATTATCCATTCTTCTTTTTTTATAATGGTTGGAGCTCATAATGGCCTTTACAAATAAGAGAGCACAATAAAAGTGAATCATTTAAGCCTCCAAGTTAAGTCTTCTCAAGTCCCGTTGAATTGTTTTTAGAGAAAACGCATAAGCATTATGCTAGAGAGGATCAAAACATGCCGAAGTTACTAGTTTTCATGGATAAACAATATCAGTGAACAAATCCATTTCTTTTTCTCAACATAGTAGTCATGTGGCTTATTAGCTTGTGATTGTAATCAGGGCTCATCGGCCTCAAAATTGTATTTAAATGAAGCCTATGGTCTTCACGCCAGGTCCTTCGGCACATAGCTTATTTTTGTAGACATTCTGGCATATTTTGATCTTCACGGTACCAGTTATCTCTAGGGAGCAATCCTAGAAAAATCATGTGTATATAGAGATGACGTGATATCACCCAATGATCACCTGGTCATGATACGACCCTTATTACCCATGCCCTACCGGTTTCAGATTCAGCCCTCGGCGTCCGAGCTACCATGTCATAGTTTATGCCATTCAATAATGTCAAATATTTTCCAGGTTGTCCATCCATGGTAATTAAAAGAATGTGCATGCCATCTTTATTTCATTTCAAGAGTCAATCATGATATCTTTGGATGCTCATTAGCACGAAACATACATTTCTCAAATGTTCAGCATGCTTAATAAATCGTACAAGTAACAAAGGCATATAGAGATTCACCTGATTTTCTTGCCGTTAAGTATTGTTCCTCAAGTATTTCCCAAGCCCAAATCTGGCACATCAATTATAAAATCTATCATTTCCTTTTCTTTCATATTTTAACATAACCGAGCTGTTCTTAGGCTTACTACCGAACAGAGCTTGCTGGACTGAGTTTGACCGAATATCTCTCTGACCGAGGGACACATCAGTTGGTCATAATAAGGGTAAAGCCTACCGAGCCGAAGGCTTATGGGCTGAAGGGTTCATGTGTCGAACTGACGAGCAGAGTTGTGGTCGTACAGAGTAAGTTACGCCGAGCAGAAACAAGTACTTTCATCAGGTTACTTGCTCAGATAAGACAATGGTTTTGCTGACTAGCCATTTTGTCGAACAACCGAACACAACAGGAGTACGGGAACCAAGTGTTTCGAAAGTTTGATTGGTCGAAATGAGTCAAAATGTATTTATAAGTGTTTGGGGTCAATTGCCTGTTATATTTGATGTTTAGTCGAGCAGGGAATTGCCCAAAAGCTAAAGAACGGATTGGTTTTAGCCAAGCACGAGTGCTCCGACTACAAAAGAGGTCGACAACATTTGATTCATCGAGTACGTGACCGAAATGGTCTTTTCGAGTAGGTGAATGTCCCGCCGAAAAGATTCTAAGGGATCTGGATGTATTCAAAGGTATGCCGAGCACAAAGGCATCCTGTCGGACCTTAATCAAAGTCTTTTTCAGTGCGTCTAAGTGTTGACCGGATAGAAGTAGGTTTGGCCGACCACGTCAAGGGTTTGCCGAGCTCTTACTAGTGCGACAAGGGCTCTTAGTAGTCTTGCCGAACAGGAGCAAGTTTTCCTTACAGGCCTTGTGTGAACCTTTAAAGAGGTATGCCGAAGAATAATTATTAAGTGTTTTAAAATAGGGGGAGAGATTTACCTTTGGCTGAAGTGTCGGAGTCCAGAGGTCTAACTTTTGGGAAACAAGTGAGCTCTAATGATCCGGAGGAGTGTTTGCCAAACAGGGTGGAGACCAACTATTCTGGAAAGGTGCTTTTCGAACACTGGAAGGTTGGCCGAAGGGTTGTCCGAGCTGAGTATGAACGAAGGGTTTCTTGGGAGACAACTGCTAAGCAGTTACCTAGCCGAGTGAAAAATTGACCAGAATATAGTTTGGATGGAGGAGAGTTATGAATGCTTTGTGAGTTTGGTGAGTCGAAATGAGTGCAAAAGGAATGCTTATATAGGATGAAATGGGGTAGTTGGCCCTCATTAATGTTTTGGTCAGATTGTCGAGTCGTCACTCACCCAACCAATGACTGTCCGCCCGACATAGCCGAAAATTGTTCTGCCGCCTGACATGCTAGATTTTCTGTAGCTTTTGCGCCTTTTTTATGCAGCTTTAGCAGCCCAATTGCTGATTGGTCGACTGACGTAGCCAGACAATTGCACTATGATTGACTAGTTCCTAGATTTTATAGATTTGCCACTGCCTGTCTAATTCTAACACTTTGATCCTTATTTTCATATATTCCCTTGCTTTAGACCTTAGAATTCATTTTTAGTGCTAGACTAGGCTTCAAATAAATTCCAAAAAATCTCTAAAAATTTTCAAATATATATTTTCATTTAATAATCAGATTTTAGGCATATTTTACTAGATTGGGGCCTCACATCCTCCCCACCTTTAAAAAGTTCGGTCCCCAAACTTGGATGAAATAGTAAGCAGAAAAGATGTATTCAAAGGAGACAAGGTTATACCTTAATCGAACGTGGATATTTATGGTGCATATCGCTCTCTTTCTCCCATGTGGTTTCGTTTTCAGATTGGTTCTCCCGCCAGACTTTTACTAAGGGGTTGACTTTATTTTTGAGTTGCTTTTGTTGTCGATCTATGATTCGCACCAGCCGCTCTTCGTAGGACAGGTTCTTCTCTAGCTCGATAGGTGGTTGGACCAAGACAGGTGTCGGGTTTGATACATATTTTTGAAGCATCGATATATAAAATACGTCGTAGACATTGTCTAATTCCGGTGTCAAGGCTAACTGATATGCTACTAGCCCAATTCTTTCAAGGATCTCGAATGGTCCAACATATCGGGGATTCAGCTTCCCTCTTTTCCCAAACCGGATGACTACTCTCATTGGTGCTACCTTCAAGAATAATTTGTCGCCCTCCTGCAACTCAAGTTCCCTTCGATGAGCATCGATATAGCTTTTTGATGATCTTGGGCTACCTTGAATTGGTACTGGACCAGCTTGATCTTTTCTGTTGTTTCTTGCATGATCTATGATCTTGTAGGCTCCACCTCTCCAATTTACGACCAACAGGATGGTGATCTACATTTTCTTTCGTATAAGGATTCGAATGGTGACATTCCGATACTTGCTTGATAGCTGTTGTTGTAAGCGAACTCTGCTAAAGGTAAGTGTTCTTCCTAGCTTCCTTGAAATTCCAATGTGCATGCTCGAAACAAGTCTTCCAACGTATTGATTGTTCTCTTGGATTGGCCGTCGGTCTGAGGGTGGAATGACTTGCTAAAATTCAGCATTGTCCCCATTGCCCTTTGTAGTGACTTCCAAAATCTAGATACAACCCGTGGATCCCTATCGGACGTGATTGATACCAGCGTCCCGTGCAGTCAAATGATTTCTCGCACATAGGTAGTCGCCATTTGGTCCATCGAGTAGGTGTTTTTGATTGGAATGAAGTGCGCGGATTTGGTGAGACGGTCGACTATGACCCAAATTGCGTTGTTATTTTTGATTGATGGGGGAAATCCCACAACGTAGTCCATCGTGATGTCCTCCCATTTTCATTTTAATATTAGTAGAGTTGGAGTAATCCTACTGGCTTCTACTGAATTGCCTTGGCTTACTGACACTGCAGGCATCTGTTGACATAATCGACGATGTCTCATTCTATTCCCATCCACCAATAGGATTTATTGAGATCTTGATACATCTTTGTTTGACCTGGATGAATTGCGAACTTCGACTTGTGGCCTTTGTCCATGATCATCTGTTCGTCGTTGGGCACTCATATTCTATTTTGAAATTTGAGGATGCCTTATGAGATAGTGAATTCGCTTTCCGGGTTGTTTTGGGCATCTTCTAGGATCTTCTTTAACTTTAAATCGTTCTCTTGTAAGGATTTGACTTCTTGCATGATAGAAGGTTCAACGATGATTGTTGCCAGATGTGCTAGGTAAGGGTGATCTATTTTTCTCTTTTTCTTTCGACTTAGAGCGCCATCCACTACGTTAGCTTTCCTAAGGTGGTACTGAATGTTGAGGTCGTAGTCCTTTATGAATTCCAACCATCGACGTTGTCTGAGGTTCAACTCCTTTTGGGTGAAGACGTACTCCAAGCTCTTGTGGTCGGTGAAAATATCGCATGAAACTCCATAAAGGTAGTGGCACCAAATTTTGAGTGCGAATATTACTGCAGCTAGTTCCAAGTCATATGTGGGATAATTATTTTCGTGAGGCTTTAGCTGTCGCAAGGCATAGACAACTACTTTTCAATGCTGCATTAGAACACATCCTTGCCGCTCTTTTAATAATACTAGTGGGTCTCACGACTAATCACGCACCTCATTTTCTATTTATTAATAAAATTTCATTTAAAATGGAATTTTCTGGGATGGATATTACAATCCTCCCCACCTTAGAAAATTTCTTCCCCGAAATTAGAGAATACCTGGGGCAAAAAGATGTGGATAATGTCATTGCATATGTTTCTCAGTCTCCCAAGTGGCTTCTTCAATTGAATGATTCCGCCAAAGTGTTTCCACCATCGTCATTTCTTTTGTTAGAAGCAAACGTACTAATCGAACTAGAATTTTCACCGGTACTTCAACATAGGATAGATTTGGCTCTACATCTAAAGGAACACTTTGTAAAACATGCGATTCATCAGTCACATATTTTCTTAGTATAGACACGTGGAACACATCATGTAAACGAGCAAGTTTCATAGGCAAAGCCAGCCGATATGCTATAGTCCCAACTTTTTCTATAATCTTGTAGGGTCCTATATATCTAGGATCCATCTTTTTCTTTCCTCAGAATTGAACCACACCCTTCCAAGGACTAACTCTAATATATACCCAGTTATTAACATTAAATTCCAATGCACGTCTTCTTTTATCGGCAGAGCTTTTCTCTCTATCCTGGGATATTTTCAATTGTTCGTAATGAGTTTTACTCCATAAACCATTTGTTGGACTATTTCAGGTCCTAACAGCTGTCGTTCACCCACACTATCCCAACAAATCGATGACCTACACTTATGGCCATATAGTGCTTCATACGGTGCCATGTCAATACTACTTTGATAACTACTATTGTATGCAAATTCTGCCAGTGTCGAATATTCATCCTAATTTCCTCCAAAATCTATATAGTACATTCAGACTGTCCATCTGTTTGCGGATGAAAAGTTGTATTGAATTTAAGTGAAGTGCCAAGAGCTTGTTGAAGACTTACCCAAAATCGAGATGTAAACTTTGGATCTCTATCACTGACAATCGATACTGGAACAACATGCAATCTCACAATCTCATCAACATAAATTCGTGCATACCTATCAATTGTATAAGTGGTTTTTACTGGTAAGAAATATGTTGACTTTTTTAACCGGTCAACCACTACCCACACTAAATCATAGTCATTGCGAGAACGAGATAATCCTACTACGAAATCCATGTTCCCATGTTCCCATTTCCATTCCAGAATAGAGAGATTTTGCAACAACCCAGCTGGTCGTTGATGTTATACTTTCACTTGCTGACATGTCAGACATTTAGCCACAAACTCTGCAATTTCCCTTTTCATACCTCGCCACCAGAAATGTATTTTTAGATCTCTGTACATTTTTGTACTATCCGGATGCAAAGCATATGCTGAACTATGAGCTTCATCCAGTATCTGACGTTTCAAGATTAAATCATCAGGCACACACATTCTTCCCATAAATAATAACATACCATCATTCTACACACTGAATTTAGTTATTTATTTATTCAATAGTTGTTGTCTGGGCTTATCAAAATTTCCATCAATTTTCTGCCCATCTTTAATGCTGTCAATAAACAGTGGTCGAACAGAAATCTGAGCCACTAAGACATCATCACTTCATATTCCAAAATTCACCCCATCTGAGTTAATTCTGTAAAAGTATCAACCTTGGAGCACTGCAAACATGCTAATCTCCCAGAATTTTTTCAACTCAGGGCATCAACAACTATATTCGCTTTTCCTGGATGATAATGAATAATGCAATCATAGTCCTTGATTAAATTTATCCATCTACATTGCCACAAATTCAACTCTTTCTGAGTAAAAAGATACATTATGCTTTGATGGTCAATGAAAATTTCACACATCACTCTTACAAATAATGCATCCACAACTTCAAGGCGAAAACAACTAATTCCAAATCATGTGTAGGGTAATTATATTCATGTGGCTTCAACTGTCTGGATGCAAAAGCAATCACCTTGTCACATTGCATGAATACACAACCCAATCTATTATAAGAAGCATCACTGTAAATCACCATATTTTCTGTACCCATAGGTATAGTCAAAACATGTGACGACACTAATCTGTTTTTCAACTCTTGAAAACTGTTTTCACAATCTGTTGACCGCTCAAATTTAACTTCTTTCCTTGTGAGCTTCATTAACTGTAAAGCTATTGTCGAGAAATTCTATATAAATCTTCTATAATAATCAGCCAACCCAAGAAAACTACGTATCTCAGTTACCGTCGTTGGCTTCTCCCAGTTTACAATAGCTCCTACTTTATTTGGGTCCACTGCAATTCTATCATAATATATAACATGACCCAAAACATGACTTTATCCAACCAAAACTCATATTTACTGAATTTACTGTACAACTGTTGATCTCTCATGGTCCCCAAAACCATTCTCAAATATTCTTCATGTTCTTCTTTAGAACGCGAGTACACTAATATATCATCGATAAACACAATCACAAATACATCTAAATAAGGTTTAAATACCATATTCATTAAATCCATGAATACTGCTAGTGCGTTGGTGACTCCAAATGGCATAATCAAAAATTCAAAATGCCCATATCTCGTACGAAAAGCATTTTTTGGAACATCACTTTCTCTTACCCTGACTTGGTAATAACCTGAGCTCAAATCAATTTTTGAGAACACTCTTGCCCCTTGCAACTAATCAAACAAAGCATCTATTCTAGGCAATGGGTACAAATTTCGTATGGACACTTTGTTCAACTGGCGGTAATCAATATACATTCTCAAAGTACCATCCTTCTTATTTACGAACAATACTGGTGCTCCCCAAGGAGAAACACTTGGTCAGATAAAACCCTTATCTAGCAAATCTTTCAATTGAATTTTCAATTCTAGCAATTCAGCTGGTGCCATTCTATAAGGTGCTATGGATATAGGTTCGATCCCTAGTAGTAGTTCAATGGTGAACTCTACCTCCTGATCTAGCACTAGCCCCGATAACTCATCTGGAAATACATCTACAAACTCATTCACTGTAGGAATTTTTGACAGTTCAACTGGCTCCTTTTTGGTGTCAACCACATGAGCTAGGATCCCCTGACACCCCTTTCTTAAAAGGTTTACAAATTTTAAGACTGAGATTACATTTTTTAAATAACTCTTCCTATCACCCTTAAATCTGATTTCTTTCCCACCTGGGATTCTAAACATAACTTCTTTGTTGAAGCAATCTATAGTATCATGGTATTTAGACAAGAAATCTATACCGAAAATAATCTCAAAATCAGACATCTCTAGAGGTACCAAGTCAGTTTCTAAGAGTCTGTGGTGGCTACAGTTCTGGAGGAACCTTCTGACGGCTAGCTCTTCGGTCTTGGGTCGTCGGCTGGAGGTCCGGATCGCACAGTCAAACTCTGGCTCCGGGGCTTGAGTGGGTCCCTACAAAGACAAGAAAGGAGATCCTCCTGCTGGACTCCTGTGAAACAAAGGTTAGTGCCCGCCGGTCGGTCGTGACCAACGGGGCATCCAATGCTTAAGTTAGCGATCTTCTTTGTGGGAGAAAATCAAAGAGACTGAGAGGTCAAACGGTTCTCGCACGGGCTCAGGTCTCGTGAACAGTACCCCTCAAGGGGTATTTATAAGGGTTAGTTGGATTGGGGCTCGAGTATGGCCCATGAATAGCGCATTATGGGTTCCCCCGTGTGACAATGGGCCTGGTTGGTGCACGCGGTGGACCGAGATGGGCCAGGAATGGTTTTCGAGCCGGATCGTTCGTACGGATGGGGATCCGCGAGCAAACACCCGAGAAGTTTTGGGTCGGGTCGTCGCTGAAGAATAGACCCTCTGCAGAGAGGCAGTCGGTCAAAAGCTGTCCCGCCACAAGGATCGTGCCGACACCTGTCGATTGATGTGGAGGGCCCTCCGGTGGTCGGAGGACCATTAGGGTTCGAAAACTCGCGTGACCTCTCCGAATAGACCCGTTTCCTCAAGATCGATGTCCTGCTACCACAATAGTCCCTCAATCTTTCCCGACGGTGTTGGAAAGGATTGATCCCGAGACTCCGGACGCTTCGTTCTTGGGGGGACGTCTCTTTCAGGATTGGTTCTGACGTCACCTGACAGATGATGGTCTGACACGGTGTCATGGCTCGCCATATGTCGTACCCCGATTCGTCGGTCAAACGGTCGGCATCGGGATTCGTGTAAAAAATTAATTATTGACAGCTGTGAGTTGTACCTGGGCGGGGTCTATATATAGACTATTGAGGCAAACCGCTCGGGAGACATACTTCCAATTCACAGATCCTTCGCAGAGCCTCCTCTCCTCCAGACATTATTCTTCGGTCATAATGGTTGAGATCATTGCCCTGAGTTCTTCGACCAGCTCGAATCGTGATTCTGACTCAACCTTCCGACTGACCTCTAGCGAATCGTCGGCGGAAGCTTTATCATCGTCCGTTAACTCTAATCCGGCCTCACCTCGCCGCGGATCCCCTATGGTTCGTCACTTTTCAGACGGGGAGGAATCCGCCCATGTTGGGTTCATGAGGGATGCACGCGCCAGACGTGCCCTCAGAGGCCAGGGGCTCCGGACCCAAGGAAGTCGGTCTTGCCCCTATATGTCCTACTTTCGCAGCGGTCTCAGGGGAGTCGACGCCTTCTGCCGTCGGTATAATGTTCCATCGACCATTGCTATTGCAGAAGTGGGATCAATGGTCAGTTATGCAGAGGAGCAAGTAACCGTTCCTCTGATGGCCATCGCTGAAGGAGAGGCTGAGGTTCCCTCTAGATCGCCACCTTCGATTTTTTCTATGCGCATTTGCGCTTACTCCCAGCCAGCTGTCGACCAACAGTTATCGAATAATCAGCTCCGTTCAGGTGCTGTGCTCAAGGCACAACCTGAGCTTCTATGTGGGAGACCTTATAGGTATGATCTCTTTGTCGTGCAATTAGGCATTCAGACGCTACTTCCTTTGTTCCCGCAAGCCCTATGAGGATGTCATATCTAGGCTGCCGGACTCCGAAAGGTGTGCGGACACTTATGTCCAGATATTCGGAGAGTACAACTTTGCGCCGAAGGAGGTGCGTTTGAATGCAGTCCCGACGAAGCCGGGTAGCCCAGGTTGGATCTCCAGTCTCTCTCTTTCGGAGCGTCCGATAGTCATAGCCTCGTCTGACCATGTTTGTTTATTGTGCAGATGTCTCAAAAATCTCTGGGACCCTGAGGAAAGATGCATCGGAAGAACAGATTGCCCTGTTGATGAGCTGCGAGGGAAGGGATGCTCCCTCTCTAATGGGGTACAAGCCATCGTACCGGAGCTTCCTGGAGGATCGAAAAAAAAGAAAGGCAGTGGCCGTCCCGATTGCTCGTGGACATGCTCCTCCACGGAAGAGACTCGTCTGCCAATTTTTTGTAGGTGAACCATCGATGGACACGGGGGGAAGTTCCGAAAGGGTCGGGAGAGACATCATGGATGTTGTTACGACAGGGGTCGCTCCTGCGAGGGCTTCAGAAGAGGCAATGCTGGAAGCATTGCTGAAGGTAAAGGAAGAGCCCTTTGAGATGCCTGAAGGCCATACGTTTGACGCAATACGGACTCCTCCGACACAGCCGGAGCCCCGGAATGCATCTGAGCCCTGGGGACCCAAGTTCGAGAGGCGCTCCTGTCGCCCTGTTCTGAGGTCTGATAGTGTGGACGCTGATCCGTCAATCGCCCATCCGCTCCTCCAGGCACTTCAATTGTCGGTTGACATGAGGAATCTTTCGGCAGGGGTGGTGGACATGTATGACCAGGCCGGAGTGTATCTTATAAAGGTACTTTGGTCTTTCTTTTTATTCGGAAATTGCCGACTTTTAATCGGCAATATCTTTCTTTGTTGTAGGCCTGCCAGGGCTTCTCCGGAATGTATAAGGCCACCCAGTCCTCCCTTAAGAAGCACCTGGACCTGCAGGAACGGGCCTTGAGGGTGGAGGCCAACCTTGAGCCCGTGAGAGTCCAAAGAGACCAACTCCTGCAGCAGCTCGCAGAGGTATCAGCCGAGCGAGATGATCTGGGAGAGAAACTGTCGGAAGCCGAAGACTCCCTCCGGCAATCCAAAGAAAGCCTTGACAAAAAGTTGTTGAAAGCTGCTACGGATGCCGACGTCAAAGCATATACAGAGGGGTATAACGATGCCGAAGTTGACTATCGGCGACAAGTGCATGAGCTTTGCCCTGAAGCCCACGAAGTCGTATATAGGGCAGCTTTCAAGGAAGCATGGAAAACACGCGCTTGATGCTGCGGGGGTACTGGAGGATTCGCCCCTCCGGGCAGAAGTGGCCATCACGGAGCTAGATATTCCCCCTCTAGAGCTGCCAGAGAGGGATCCTTAGGTTGAATGCCAGAATGTTTATACTTTATTCCCTTATAAATATTGAACTTATGTACAATTTTTGCTTGTAAGAAGTCCCATCCGGAGGGTAATGAACCGGAATTGATCCCTGATTTATTTGATAGAGGTTCGGAGGGATAGGGGATAAGTGTCCCTTTCGTAACGAGATAGCTCTGACGGCGTCCAAAATCCAGAGGACGCCGGACATATAATAGGTAGCCCCGCTATGAGGAAGAGAGATCCGGATTGAAGCCGGACGTATATTAGCCCCATTATGAGGGATAAAGACCCGGATTGATTCCGGACGTAAATTAGCCCCATTATGAGGGAGAAATGCCTGAATCGGTATCGCTTTAAACGGCTAATCATGGTTAGGCCCGAGGGTATTCCTGCTGGAACCATAGTTTCTTTCGTAGCCCCGAATACCATAACCCAGGTAGTCGACTTTTGGGAAATCATATTCCGGAGCCATAAGGTGGACAAACATCATGGTCCGGAGCCATAGGGGTGGATAGACATCATAATCCAGAACCATAGGTGGACATACATCATAATTCAGAGCCACGGGATGGACAGACATTATAATCCGGAGCCATAGGTGGACGAACATCATAATTCGGAGCCATAGGTGGATGGTAGGTTATAGTCAAAGCAGAAGTTGCGCCTACTGGAGCCATGGTCTTCATCGCAGCGACCCGGACATCATAATCCCGACGGTCGGTTTTGAATGATGGACAGGCATCATAATCCATAGCCATAGGGATGGATGGACATCATAATCCATAGCCATCGGATGGACGGACATCATAATCTGGAGCCATAGGATGGATGTACATCATAATCCAGAGCCATAGGTGGATGGTAGGTTATAGTCAAAGCCGAAGTTGCGCCTACCGGAGCCACGGT
>NMUG010005391.1:0-13163 GCA_002855965.1 Monotropa hypopitys | reverse complement strand
TTTTTTTAGGTTCCGAGCCTCATGCTTGATTGTAGCCGGCGTTCTAAATTTATCGGGTGTATTGGAGTGAGCATCATTTCGGTAGCTTGATAGTTCTATTCCCTCCTTTGTCTCTATTTTACTTGTTTTCTTTACTTATGTCCCAAACATTTCTTTTGTGAGGATTGTAAACCTAAATTCGATAACTTGGATGTGGTTTAATTTGTGCATTCTCATCATATATTATGAGAATTACTAGGATGATAGTTAGCTTGTCACGTGATTCTATTTCACAAAAAAATGGTATAAAATTAGGAGGTGTTACATGACACATCTGTTCTTCCCATTTTCTGTATAAAGATCTAACTGAAAAGGAGTTATTAGGATCCCAACCGCAAACCAGAGAGCTACTTCCAGATTGGTCAATCCAAATTGTCCCAAGGCTTTGTTTATGGAGGCGGTGCCCAGCAACTTCACTGACCTGTCCTTTATGCACAGACAATATGAAAAGCCTAGGATAAGCTAATTTAAGGGGACCCACCCCCAGCCAAGAATCAAACCAAAAGACTAGTGTTGTTACCTGAATGAACTTAAGTTTTTGAACCTTGCTGAATGATCTTTCCCATGTTGGAAATAGTATCACCAATGGAGTACATGTCCACCAAGATCCTGGACACCAGTCCTACTGATGGAGTTTTGGGTAGCCATGTATTAGCCTCCAGGTTGTAATTCCTGCTTAAGACTTTGACCCCGAGAGAGCCTTCTCCTCATCAAATCTCCACTACCATTTCGCCAAAAGTGCTTTGTTGTGTTCAGTCAATATTTTAATCCCTAAACCTGGTTATGTTTATTTTAGCGGCACCAATATGGAAAAGACAGATCTTTACGAGCAAATGTATGATTGAGGTTCAAATGTGTAAGGTAAGGAGATCACACATAAAATACGCATGCTACAAATTATATTTGTGGTAGGTAAAAATAAATATAAAGTTAAAAAAGTAAAATTGTAACTATCAAAATGATCGAAAGGTAAATCCTTATGATTAAAGTATTAATTCCCGTGCAAAATTAATATTTCCTGAGCTGAAGTTGTTTCCGCGCAGAAAAGAATGGGATGAATAGTGTTTTCAACAACGGAACTCTGCAGATTATTCTCTGAGCTGAATTTGAGCTCAGGAATAAGATATTTACTTCGGGAAATTAGTCAAAAATGATTAATTAAGTGAGTTTCATGTAAAGATGATGTTAAAGTTAAGAAAGAAGAACTGAAAGATTTGATCATGACGAGAAGTCTAGATCTGTGTATTTAATGATTAGAATGAGAAGTTTTGTTCATTAAATAAACCTGAGAAAGAATGTTACGTATTAAAAACAAGATATATGATGTAGAAAGATGACAAAGAGAAGATTTAGTGGAACCAATTATTTGAGAAAGAAAACAGATATTGCTGTTTAAGTGGAAACATTAATGGCCCACTAGCCGTTCAATATATACTAAAGAATGTATATAAGACAAAAGAAAAGAATATCTAGTGAGACCCCACCCTTCAAAATTTTATATTATGAAAAGTGGAGCCCAGACAATAATGAAAGAGAGTTTGTATAAATACAAAGGCAAATCATATCTGAAATGTATGCAAACTCTCCATACTGATTTTATCTCTGAATTCAGTTCTTACTTGAGTTATATTTTCAATCAAATATTGACTTAAACATGGGAGAGTCCCCTGAGAAGAAGGGAGGGGGTCCCATAGTTAATTTCTGTTTTGCAGTAAAATTCGGAAGAACAATTTGAAGATCATTGAAAGTCCAAAAGATATTGAAGAAGTCAACATCATCCATTGACCTGGCATTTTGGACAATTTCAAAGGTGATCCAGAAATTCTCACCCACAATTGGCGCTGTCTGTGGGAAATCTTTTTTAAGATTTTTGAAGATTTCCATTCTCTTGTGACCAAAAATGTTAGGACGAGCAGTAGAAACACCAAGGAAAGAAAGAAACACGGTAGAAATGAAGGGCAAAGGATTGCTAATTGCCACACCTAGTGGTACTGAAAGAAGGATGATTCTTCAGGAGATTAGCTCTCCGTCGAAGAGTCAGAGTTTAAGCGAGGAATCTAAGTATTCTTCTTCAGGGACCAGAATTTCTTCTACCTGGAGGGAGGCAAACTTAGAAAGAATTGTTTAAAGCCGAGATCAAATAATTGAAAGATTGGAAAGGAAAATCAGGAGCTCAAGAGAGGGGAAGTTTAGAATCTTTAACAAGTGGAGGAAGATATTCCTCAGCGATCTCGTTCTAGGTCTAGGAGAAGTAGTAGCCATCATGATCAACATGATAGACCTAGGAATCAAAATGTACCTAGGATTGTTCTTGATGATCAAGTCAGTCATACCCAAGGAAGAAGCCGAGCATCTGTCTAGGAGGAGGAAAGATCAAGAAGAACAAATTACGAGCAAAGAAACAGAGCCCATGTTTGGGAAAGGAGGTACCATGAAGAAGATATGCAACTCAGAAATGTGGTGAGGGGATAGGATCCACTACCCCCAAATATGAATGATATCCGAGATTGGATAGATCATCGCATGGGAGGAAGGAGAACAACGCAGGAAAATGCCAGGATGGCATTGCGGCAAATGACATCAACACCTTTGTGTGTTGAGATCGATAGTTATCCATTGCCTAGAAATTTTGTTCAGCCAAAATTCCAGATGTACAATGGGACCTCAGATCCCATGGCACATTTAAAGGCATATCTTCAGTCAATGATCATGCATTGTGGAGATGAAGATATGTATTGCAAGATGTTTCCATCCAGTTTAGGGGAAATTGCTCTAAAGTGGTATCATACTCTTGCCCCGCACTCTGTCATGGGATGAGAGGATCTTGTCGAGCAGTTTGTGGCGAGATTTCTCACTTATCGGAAACCACCAAAGGTGTTTGATTCTTTTTTGTCATTGAGAGAAATCGGATGAATCAATCCAAGAATATGCTGGGAAGTATATGGGAGTATATAATGAGATCGAAGATTGCAGTGAAAAGTATGCAGTTGCAACCTTCAAACGTGGATTATCTGTTCGGGAGAAGCTGCGAGAGTCTCTCACAATGAACCCAGTAGAGACTATAGTGGAGCTGATGGACAGAGTGGAGCAACACGCGAAAGTAGAAGATGAAATTGCTTGGGAGAACGAGCGAACAGACCACGAAGCTCATAAAGCCAATACCATCAGCCAGAAGAAGCCAGAAAAGAAGAGAAAGAAAGAAGCAGTTGCTGTAGTTGCTGAGAAGAGAGAAGAGCCAACAGAAGTGCTGTACGCAGCACAAAGAGCCCCAAGGCCTGGACCGCAATCTTATAAGGCGATCCATACCACTTTTAATGTTGCAATTTTTTGGATCATCTGGCCAATGAAGGATGAACCATTCTGAAGGTGGCCCAAGAAGCAAGGAGGAAATTAGGTGGAGCTGGAAGCAACTGTACGCCATTGTAGTTTCCATCGGGAGTTTGGCCACATGACAGAGGATTACAACATGTACAAAAAGTTTTTGGAAGACTTGGTGGCAGCAGGGCATTTAAAGAAGTATCTAGCAGGACCAGATGATGCTATTCTAGAAGAACAACAAAGGGAAGGCACACCAGAACCAAGATTTTTTGCTCCTTTTGGTACTATTCATGTGATTCATGGCATGGTAGAACCAACCTCAGAGAATGATGCACGAGCACAAAGGAGGAGGGAAGGCCATTCACATCATGCACTTCAGCTTGGCCAAAAATGATTAAGGGAAGAAGGAGCAGAGAAGATCTCTTTTTCAAAGGAGGATCTTATCGGAGTGTAGGTGCCACATAATGATTCTCTAATTATTACATTAGAGATCTCCAGGTTTGATACTGAAAGGATTTTAGTTGATCAAGGCAGTTCAACTAAAATTCTTTATTATGATGCTTTTAAGAAAATGGGCTTGACAGAAGAAAATTTGCAAAATGCCAAGATTCCTTTGATTGGTTTCAGTGTAGAGCCAGTTTGGCCTTTAGGATTGGTGGTTCTATCAGTCCGTGATGGAAGGGTTATATTGAACACCGAATTTTTGGTGGTAGATGTCCCTTCAGCATATAATGCAATTGTTGGGAGAACATGGATGCATAGGATGGGAGCAATCCCTTCAACCTATCATCAGGTTCTTAAATTCTCTGGTCCAAAAGGAATTGAATGTATTAAAGGTAATCAGGCCATTTCTAAGAGTTGTTTTGTAGGTTCTTTGAAAATAAAACAAAGAGTTGAGCATGTGAAGTCCATAGAAGTGCCAGATCAGCTAACATTAGAGGATGTCAGGAAGAATCCAGAAGAAAGAGTGGTGGAGAAGCTGAAGAAAGTTGCTGCTCATTCATCTGATGAGGAGCAATATTTTCTGATTGGAGAGGAGCTGCCAGGAGAAGATAAAGAAAGTTTGGTCCAACTCTTGATGGATCATATTGATGTCTTTGCATGGACACCTCAGGAGATGCCAGGGATTGACCCAGAGGTAATTTGTCATCATTTGAATGTCAATCCAAGTTTTAAACCCGTTATATAGAATATGAGGAGGTCTGCCGTGCAACATACAGATGTTGTTATTGAAGAGGTGGATAACCTTTTGAAGGTAGGAGCAATTCGAGAGATGTATTACCCGGATTGGTTGGCTAATACAGTTGTTGTGAAGAAGAAGAATGGTAAATGGAGAGTCTGTGTTGATTTTACAGATCTCAATAAGGCCTGCCCAAAAGACAGCTTCCCTTTGCCAAAGATTGAGGGTCCAATGTTTGAGTCTGATCAAGTAGCTTCTTGGATGCTTATAGAGCTTCTTGGATGCTTATACGTCGCTCCAACTTCTTGGATACCAAATAGCAATGTTTGAGTCTGATCAAGAAAATACCTTATTCATTACTCCCAGAGGTCTTTATTGTTATAAGGTGATGCCATTTGGTTTAAGGAATGCTAGAGCGACGTATCAAAGACTTGCAATAAAGATGTTCAAGGAAATGATTGGCAAGAATTTGGAGATTTATATTGATGATATGGTGATCAAATCCAAGAAATCAGAGTCTCACTTGGCAGATTTACATCAAACTTTTGAGGTACTCAGAAATTTTAAGTTGAAACTTAATGCCTCAAAATGTGCTTTTGGTGTTAGTTCATGAAAATTCGTGGGCCACTTGGTCACCAGAAGAGGAATAGAAGCAAATCCGGATCAGATTGCAGCTCTGCAGAATCTTCAAAGTCCTAGAAAGACTAAGGAAGTTCAAATACTTACAGGAATGGTAGCCGTTCTCAACAGATTTATCAGCAGATCATTTGACAGATGCAAACCCTTTTTCCAATTACTGAAGAAGCAAGCTACCTATAGCTGGACAGAAGATTGTGAGAATGCCTTTCAAGAGTTGAAGAAATATCTTGCTAGTCCCCCATTGATTGTCACACCAGAGTCAGATGTACTAAAGATTTATCTTGTAGTGTCTGAGCATGCAGTCGGTGCTGTTCTGATCAAGGAAGATGATGCTGAACAAAAAGTTGTTTACTATGTTAGTAAAACACTCCTTGATGCAGAAACCAGATACTTACCGCTGGAAAAATTGATCTTGGCATTGGTGGTGGCTTCCAGAAAATTGAAACACTATTTCCTAGCTCATATCATCGAGGTTCCAACTACTCATCCCTTAAAAACTATATTCAAAAAGGCAGATTTTTCGAGAAGAGTGGTGGCCTGGTCGGTTGAGCTCGGGGAATTTGATATTCGTTTCATCCCGCGCACGGCAATTAAAGGGCAGATTTTAGCAGACTTTATTGCAGAGTTTACTCCACGAAACAACGAAAGAAAGCAGATTGAAGAAAAAGAAGCACAACCATCAGAAGAATTCAAAAAAGAAGCAGTTCGGTCAGAATCAAGCCAAGAAATTCCAGAACTACAAGAAGATACTTCTAATCAGTGGAAGCTTTTTGTTGATGGTTCTTCTTGTAATAATGGATCAGGAATAGGAGTTGTATTATTTTCACCAGATGGATTGGCATTAGAGCAGTCAATCCATTTGGCTTTTAATGCTACTAATAATATTGCCGAGTATGAAGCTTTGCTTGCAGGACTAAGTATTGCCCATCAATGTAAAGCTGAAAATCTATTGATTCATTGTGACAGTCAATTGGTTGTTAACCAATTGTCTAGAGAATATACAGCCAGAGATGACCGAATGGCTTCTTATGCTGAGAAAGTTAAAGAAGTCTTAGGCCATTTTCCCATCAGAAGAATTCAAAAAAGAAGCAGTTCGGTCAGAATCAAGCCAAGAAATTCCAGAACTACAAGAAGATACTTCTAATCAGTGGAAGCTTTTTGTTGATGGTTCTTCTTGTAACAATGGATCAGGAATAGGAGTTGTATTATTTTCACCAGATGGATTGGCATTAGAGCAGTCAATCCATTTGGATTTTAATGCTACTAATAATATTGCCGAGTATGAAGCTTTGCTTGCAGGACTAAGTATTGCCCATCAATGTAAAGCTGAAAATCTATTGATTCATTGTGACAGTCAATTGGTTGTTAACCAATTGTCTAGAGAATATACAGTCAGAGATGACCGAATGGCTTCTTATGCTGAGAAAGTTAAAGAAGTCTTAGGCCATTTTCCCAAAACAAAAATTGTGCAGATCACATCAAAGCAAAATAGCCATGCAGATACCTTGGCTTGTTTGGCATCTTCAGTATCAATGGACCTTCGCCGAACAATCAGCATTGAATCACTTCTTCAGCCAAGCATTGAGAAACAATTATTAGAAGAAAATATGGAATTAAATCTTGAACCAAGCTGGATAGATGCTATCATTGCTTATATCAAGAACGGAACATTACCAGATGATAAGAAAGAAGCCCACAAGCTACGACTCAAATCAGCCAGGTTTTGACTCTCTCCCAGCTAGGAATTATACAAAAAATCCTTTACTGGGCCTTACTTAAGGTGTGTACATCCATCTTTAGTACATAAATTCCTTTTTGAAATCTATGAAGGAGTGTGTGGCAGCCTAAGAAGCACGGGTACTCCAAAAATGGCGTCGTACGAGTACCGGGTACTTCGTGGGTACGAGTACGGCAATGGGTACTTTAAAAATGTACCGGGTACTTCAAAAATGTACCGAGTACTTTTGACTTAAATGGGTACGGTAGTGGTACTTCGTGGGTACTTTTATGGGTATGTTTGGGGAACATTGCATTTTTTTTCAAAATATGAATGAACAAGCCTAATAGTCTTGGACTCATGTGTAATTCTCATTCTCTTAGACATGAATAGACCACGTATGCCATTTAGCTCTATATTTACAATCGGACATCATAAGTTAGAAGACACACTCAAGACTTGAGACCGACAACTGATTCCACCGGTGACTGACATCAGCCCTTAGTCATTAGTTTCTCTTTCTCTTGCGTTGTTCAATATCTAATGAGAACTGGAGTGATAATCAATGTTTACAAACTTATTTTGTATTTAATTTTCTACTTATTTTTCATTTTCATTCATATAAAATAAATTCTTATGAGAAGAGAACTGTTATTTTTTTTGTAAACTAATCATTGCTTTGATCTAGGCATGTTGAACTTGATATATGAACTTTTAAACTTTTATTTCTTTCTTTTTGGTTGTAAAATAGGTTTATATTTATTTTATGGAATAAAACATAGTAAAATAATAATTAAATATTTAAGTAATTTGTCGTACCCCTGCCGTACCCGTACCCTACTTTTTTAGGTTGCTGGCGTTTCTCGTACCCGTACCCGTACCATACCCGTATCCCTTACCCGTACCCGTGCTTCATAGGCGGCAGCCATGTTGGAGGTAATTCACTAGCTCATAGGGCAATTTCTCAAGGGTATTGATGGCCCTATATGCAAGAAGATGCATAATTGTATGTCCAGAATTGTGATAAATGCTAAAGATTCTCTCCTATCATTCATGTGTCTGCTATTGATTTGGCACCATTAACTAGCCCTTGGCCATTTGCACAATGGGGGCTAGATATTGTGGGACCAATGCCAACAGCAAGGCACATGAAGAAATATCTTTTAGTTGGAAAAGATTATTTTACCAAATAGATCGAAGCAGAACCTTTGGCTAAAATAACAGAGCAGAATGTGGAGCATTTTGTTTGGAAAAGTATAATTACTAGTGAAATGTGCGAATGCGCACTAGGCCACAACCTAGAGGGGGGTGAATAGGTTGACCAATTAAAAACTTATGAATTCTTTATTAAATTTGATACAAGTTAAATTATTAACTTGAATATTGCAAAATTAATTTAATAATTGTTTATTTGTTTGCAAACGAAAGCGATTATGTAATATGTAGAAACAAATCAATCACAGGTGCAAGTGTAGTGGAGATAGAGAGTAAGAGAAAATTAGTGGCACAACAACAGATATATAGTGGAAAACTATATAGGCATCAATCGATCCCTATACAGAAAAACTATTGTCCTAGTCTACGGTTTCACTAGAAATAGTAAAAGTTTTGGATACAAAGTTATCGAACTTATCCCAAGCCCGCCTAGCTCCTATCCAAAGCTCCCCGAGCCCCTTCTACTATCCTCCAGCTGTTCCATAGTCTTCAACTGATTTTCGACTCTCGATCGGCTCCGAAGTGCTTCAGCCAATGTAGACAAGGCACCAACAATGCAAAGCACTTGCGTGCTAGAAACAACAAGTGATACGACTTGCAAAACGAATACTAGACACAAGGTCTAGAGGAGTGAACAACAATGGAGTGAAAATAAGCACCGTGGTATGTGCCAAACTCCAATGTACAAGAAATGGATGATTCAAGACAATTATGCCCAAGGAACAAATTTCTATGGAAATGTTCTAATGAAAATCACCACACAAGAATTTTATTTGAAAACAAGGTTATACACCCAAAGAGAAAATTCTCCAAAGTTTCCAAATAACAACAATCTCAATATAATAGGGTCAAGCACAAAAATGCATAACACAAACCCTACAAGAGAATGATTTCAATAGGTGAAGTCTCAAGACAAATATGATCAAGGGACAAAGCACAAGGCTTTGAGTGAATGCCCTAGGATATCAAATCACCTACAAACCCTAGATTTTTCTAGGAGTCTAACAAGAACAAGGAATCAAACAATGGTGATCCACAAACAACTCTACAATGTATGAAGAGAAAACCCAAGCAATACAACTCTTGCAAACAAGGAAAATCTAGAACCCTAGATCAAGACTTTTGTGAAAGTCAAATACTCAAACAACAACTTCTTATATGATAATCTATATATGTAGATAATCTCAGGAGAATAAGAAGAAGAGATTGAAAGAGATAAGCAAGAGAGAATGAGAGAAAAAACAAACCACAAGAATGTTCTTGAAGTGCAATCTCAAGGGAGCAGCCACCAAATCTACATATTAGCTCTCTAGATTTTTGTTCTTGTAATCAAGTTGTGTTTAGAATGAATCTAAAGAGCCTATTTATATGGGGACACACTAAAAACGTTTTAGGGTAATAATATACACTAAGTATACAAAAAATGCCCCTAAACACGCTCCTCCATGACATTAAAACATAAAAATACGTTTTAAAAAAATTTCGAGCAGTAGGGGTCCCAACCGGTCGGGATCCCGCAAGCCTTCCATCCCAACCGGTTGGGAGGGAGGCGATTTCGGACCAAGGTGATCTCAACCGGTCAGGAGAGGGATGCCAACCGGTTGGATGGTGTTCTGATGGATTTTGGCAAAAATCAAAATGAAGACCAAAACTCAAGGGAAATCCCAATCGGTTGGGCTCCAAGGGGAACCGGTTGGGAAGGGTTCTGATGAGACCAAAACAAATGTTTTTGAAAAAATTATTTGGAGCTTCCGAGAATGATCACCTAAGGTTCAACTCAAAATTTAAAATAATTTTATGACTCAAAACAGAAGTTTTCAACCAAGGATTTATGCAAAAATAACATGACATACGAACCAAGGAACTTAAGAAGAATAGACTTGAAAGAAAATGATCCTAAAGTTCAAGGACATGACATGACATGGAAGGAATGAAATAATCGAGGTAACGAGGATTAATTCATAATGAAGAATGTTACCATAAGAGTAAATGACCATACCATAAACTTCCAAAAATGAAACTTGCACCAATTTGTTGCCGATAAAGTCGCATTCGAATCTTCGAATCTTGGACATAGGAGCATCTACCTAGGCTATCCCAACCCAAACTACAAATAAGATCAAAAGAAGATCCTATACAAAGATTCTACTAAATTGAATCGGTTCCGGAAAATAGTCAACAAGAAAAGCCGGTAACAACAGATTTAGAATCCCTTATGCATTGGTGACTAATAATAGAACCCAATTTCAAGACAAATTCAAAGTTTTTTGTGCGGGTTATAAAATCAGAAAATTTTATGCACCTGTGGGATATCCTCAAAGCAATGGGCAAGCTGAAGCTTCCAACAAACTATTTTGGACGGGATTAAGAAGAGATTAGATAAAGTAAAAGGCAGATGGGTTGATGAACTTTCAATTGTTTTATGGGCTTAGCGCACAACACCTCGAAGGTGTACTGGAGAAACCCCATTCTCATTAGCTTATGGGGTGAAAGCAGTTATACCTCTTGAGATAGGAATCCCTACGATCAGAACAGAATTGGTAGAGCAAGGGGGCAATGATTTGGAGCTGACAGTGCAGTTGGATTTGATAGAAGAGAATAGAGAAAGAGCATATGTAAAGCTAGCAGCATATCAATCTCAACTCTCAAGATATTACAACAAGAAGGTCCATCCAAGAGAGTTTAGAAAAGCAAGCCAAGGATCATACAGATTGATTGATTTAGAAGGCAAATTAATTCCACGAACATGGAATATTTCTAATTTACAAAAGTATTTTCAATAATTGTATTGATCTTTGATATGAATGAAATTCTGTTTTGTACCCTTGTAATGTTGTTACAGATATTGCATGCAATAAAAGTCTTACTGAACTTTAATTCCATGCAAGGGGCAAATGAGATGATGAAAGAAAAGTTAAAATAATAAAGAAAACAAGATAGAAAGAAGACAGAAGACTTGGGGCTACTTTTTGTGATACATACCTTAGGGTTTATGACAAAATTGTCTTCCTGAGCAGAATATATACGGATGAGAAGTCCAATATTTTCTGCTTAAAACAGAAAAAGGGGGCTACTGCTTTGTGACACATACTCTTGAATTTGTGACAAAAATGTCTTCCCGAGCAGAATACATATGGATGAGAAATCCAGTATTCTATGCTCAAAACAGAAAGATAAGGGCTACTTTACTATTCTATAACAAAGGTGAGAGCAAGCCTATGTTAGAACAGAATTGTTTTCCTGAAACTTGTAAAGGATGAGAAATCTAACAAGTGTTCAAAATGGAAAGTATGGGGCTATTTTTCTAATCAAATATCCTAAAGTGAGAGCAAGCCTAGGATAAATGATAGAATTATCTTCCTGAGCATTTGCAAAGGGTGAGAAGCCCAGCACTTACTCAAAATGGAAAGAAAGAAAAACTTCAAAGAAAGACACAAAGCAAGAAAACAAGAAAGATTGAAAGATTTGAAGATTGATTAAAGCAAGAAAGTTGCAAGATGCTGATTCAAAAGATGGTATGGAAGAGAGAATGGAAATTCAAAATCATTAAGGTATGATTTTTGTTTTTCTGTGAATACCAAATTTATTTGATTTCTTCATTAAGTTTAAGTTTTAAAATAATTAGTGATTTTTTGAAATTTTAACTTAAAAGAATTTAAGATAAACAAAGCAGTGAATAAAGTAAGGAATTATAAACAGCAAGAACAATATGATAAGATGAAAAACTTTCTTAAAAGTTCAAAAGTACAAAGGAAAGTTCATCTTAAGAAAAGCAAAAGCCCTAAACAGAAGGGGAAACATTGGTTTCAGAAGAAGGTAGGATAGGAGTTTCTTTAACAGTTGGTACGGCAGGGGGAGTTCCATCAGTAACTGCTCCAGTACTCGTAGAAAGATCAGTAGGAGTTTGGTTGGTATCTGAAGGATCAACTTCTTCATCGGTTGGAGGAGGTGCAGGAGTGACTCCACGAAAGGGGAAAGGCATATCTTGAAACATTGGGGAGTCTTGTGGAGTCCCTAGATGTCTCAAGGCTGCATGTCATCCATCTCTGAAAAATGTATTGGTGAACTTGGGAAGATAACCAATGAACAGTTCTTTGGCAGCAGAAAACCCTCATCTTTGGCTTTTTCCCTTTCTTCTTTCAAAATTTGGATATCAGCATTCAATTTGTCAATATCGGTAAGGCTTGAATCCAAATTCTCCTGAAGAATGCATGATTGTTCTTGAATTGAGAGGGAGTGTTTTCTCTCTTCATCCAAAAGATCCTGGTAATTATGTACTTCGGCAGTGAGTTTTGAGAAGGTAGTTTTTGCCTTCTATTTTGTTGTCTCAACTTCCACCCTTGTAGCAGACAACTTCCCTTCAACCCAAGTAAGTTTATCTTGAAACTTCTTGGAATTGGCCAAGGCTAATTCCAAGTTCCTTTGCAGCTGGTTGTTACTAGCCTCAAGTTGTACGCCTTTTTGGGCAGTGGTGTACAACTTCTGGCAAGCCTAATAGAATAAATATTTCATTAGAAAGAGTAAAGAGTATAAGGAAATAAAAATTGTAATTAAAGGATGAATTACCTTGAAAGAATTAGCCAAGACAGATGTCAGCAGAGTCCCAAAGGAGGAAGTTTGCCTCAGCTTCCATGTCCTTGGGAAGGAGAAGAGAATTTGCAATCGACATTTATACCTTAGGGTTCATTATTAGGTCGTTTGCTTGGATGACTCTCCCTTCCCATACAAGAGTAGGCTGTAACGCCCCGTCCCGCGAGAACCAATTTAATGATCCAGCAGACCCGACAACGTTACTAAAACAGAAAAGACAGAACCAGAAAGACAAACAGACAGATAACCAGAGACAGAACAGACAATCTATATAAAAATGCATAACTGAAATAAATAAAAAAACTGCAGAATATCCAAAGTACTGGCTGATAGATAATAAAACAAAACTTAGCAAACACGCTGACCAAGTCTCCAACAAAACAGAAGTATCCAACTAGACAATCCAACAGAACAGAATCTGCTAACAATTGGAGGTAAAAACAGACAAAATAACTGAAAAGACTG
>NMUG010005390.1:0-13164 GCA_002855965.1 Monotropa hypopitys | reverse complement strand
TTTTAAAAGACTAACTATTTTTTTTTTTGGATTTTTGGGTTTAACCCAAGTCTTGGTAGAAATGGGTAAGGAGAGGGAAATTGTTGTCTCGAAATCCCTAAAATTACAAGTCATTTAGAATAGCTTTCACGGACACTTTCATCGTCATCGGTGATTCGATGGCCGATATTAGGTAATATGGTGAACCAAATTAGGATTGCTATAGTTTTCCCTCTTTGACAGAATTCAAGTATCGAGTCAAGATACGAAGTGATGTCAAAGATAAAGAGACGTGCCAATTACTTTAGCTTAATATCATAAGCACAAAACATTGATAAAAGTTTGGTCGCACTTTTCAGAGCTGCCTACATACCCTATTGTGGAGTGATATTTATATCCGTCACACTCCGGGTCTCTATCGCTCCGGATTTCTACCCTTAGTTGAGGGGTCAACTACTTTTGACCAGCGCCCTCCAGGTCTCTGCCGCTTTGGATTTCTACCCCAGTTAGGGGAACGTCTTTATATATGTTCGACGGACTCCAAATGAAAGAAATAGGGGCTCGATCTAAATCTGAAATCTTTATTGCAATATACACAAAACTGTGGGGAACAGAACCATGTATGGCCTTTGGGCCAGACTTTGGAACAAGCCCGTTGGGGGCAGACCTATCTTAGGCTGGACAGGTTGACCGGATCAACTGGAGGGCCACATGCCCAACATGCATATTAGTCGTGAGACGGCCAATACGCGATAACCCGGTGGGCTATTGGGCACCGGACCATTCAGTCAGGATAGAACGGAGGGGCCAAGGCTTATAACGAGAATGCCTCAGTCCGAGAAGAAAGTATCCGGACTAAGGTCCAATGGGCAGGATGCAGTCCAACCGGAGCAACGCACTATACATAAGGTGTCAACCGGACCACTATGTCTCGGATCAACTGCTCGTTATGGAAAGATGGGGAAATCCCAGATATTACGGTGAAATATCGGGGACGGTTATCGAGATTGGCGCCGGATTGGGCGTGATGCGGGAGGACTATAAATACAACAGTTGCACAACTCAGTAAGATATAGATTCATTCTGTTTTACAGAGCACTTATACTGTTACTGCATTTTCTAATAGCATTCATCTGACTTAGGCATCGGAGATCCATTCCGGCGACCAGTGCCGGGAAGTTCTAATGTTTTCTTTGGTTACATGAGTCATTTGGTGATCGCTCAGGGTTGGATCTTTGGTAAGCAGATTTGGTCACGGGTTCTGGAACCCACAATTGGCGATTTTGCTGGGGAAAAATATGCGTCAAAAGCTCGGAGCCATGCCTCTCTTAAGGCTACATTAAAGCCCTTCTTAAAGCCGACCCCATGAGCTTCGGAGCAACGCTCGACCACCTGCATCCGATAGCCCTCTTCGGCATTTTTGAAGCCCTCTCCATAGCCTTTGGCATCAACGTCGACAACAGCCTTCTGAATCCTTTCATCAAAGTTTTCTTGTATTCGCTGGAGATTATCTTCGGCCTCTGCGAGACTCTTCTTCAGTCAGTCAGGCTTCGCCGACCCTTCCCCAAGCTGCTGGATAAGTGAATCCTTTTAGGCAGCAACGGATCCAAGATCGGTCTCTACCTTCAAGGCTCAACATTGCCATTTGAGGGCCCTCCGGATTACTACCTGATAGGCCCTCTACATTTCGGAGAAGGACTGATAGGCCTGCAAGAAGTAGAATTACTGTCAGCATACGTCCCAATAAAAGATACCACCCATGAGGAATAAGAGGTACCTTTATAAAACTTGCTCCGACATGATCCATAATAGCCCCTACACCGGTCGACAGGGTCTCATATCGCCCGACAGTTGTAATGCCCGAACAAGGGGATAAGCAATCCTAGGATTGGCATTAACGTTGTCTGACCGAAGAACAAGTGCCCCGACAAACTTGAAGAAATTAGGCGCCCATGACTCAGGAGTATCCAAGGCGGTCGGTGACAGGACTGCTTCCGGTCTTGAGCCGCGTCCCACACCTATCGAGCTGCCCTCCTTAAAGTCGGGCAACTCCAATTTCACCTCAACAAACTCCGGGGGAACACTCCTAACCAGAGGCACTGCAGAGGCTGGTGGGCATTGTGGGGATTCCATAACACGGTCCTCAATGTTCCTTCCCCCAGCCTCCGAAGACTCCCCCACAAAGTATTGGAAGAGGCCGGACCTCCTCCAGACGGGTGTGGGTCCACGATGACCGACAAGTCCCGGAGGGATCGCCACTCGCTTCCTCTTCCCCTAGGTCTTCCGGTCTTCTAGAAATCTTTGGTACGTTGGTTGGTACCCTAGTAGGGAGGGGGCATCCCTTCCCTCACAGATCAGAAACGCTGCGATCCAACTATCTGAAGTCTGCTGCTTCAGAATATGTGAGATCCGAGAAATGTCTACAGGGATACGAATGTTATTAGAAAATAGAGGCGAAAGGCAACCAGAGATAGAAGGACTCCTACATAGGTTTCCCAGATTCGTGGGAGCAGGGTGTTGGCGTTCATCCTCCAGTCCAAAGTTATATTCTCCGAACAACTGGAGGTACACGTTTGCCCATCGCTCGGAGTCTGGCAGCCTCAAGATGACGTCCTTATATGGTTTGCGAGCGGAGAGGAAGTATCTTCCATATGATCAGTTTCGGTAAAGTGAGAATAAACCCATGAGATCTAACAGCGTGAACTCCAAGTCATCTCTCTGGCATAGCTCCATGATATAACCAATAATCCGGTAGCTATTGACCGACAACTGACTGGGCATAAGTCTGAATGTACATATGAAAGCCCAAAGAAGAAGCGGAAGGGGAAGTCTCAGCCCCCTCTCGGTTATTGCCATCAGAGGAATGGTTATTTGCTCCGCCGCAAAGGTGACCTCCGACCCTACCTCCGCAAGAGAAACGGACGACGGGATCCCATATTTCTGATATAATTCCTCAATCCCACTCAGTCCATTGTAGAAGAAATTTAGGTAAGGGCACCACCGGTCACTCCCTTGGGTCCTGCTAGTGGGTCCGGTATAATATTCATGTATGAGTCTTGCGGGGGCATCCTACATAAATTCGGCCGGACTGAAGGACTCCTCATCGAAAAAATACCGAACAAGATGGGTCCGCCAGTGCACTGGGGGGAGAAGCAAATCAGGGTCTTCCGGTACTAGATTTCCAGGGGGTCTAGCTGCTCCGGAATTGACTTCAATTGTCGAGTCTTTGGAACTAAGCCTGAAAGATGTATCAGACCTCGTGCTGGAACACGTCGAAGAACCCAAGACGATCAGTTGGTCCATGCTTTTTGCCGAAGACTGAAACCGAAGGATAAGAGGCACTACGGAGGGTCAGAATACAAGTTACGAGCCCCGAACGATCAACCACAACACCCTATTTATAGGGCTTCAGACAGGTACAAATCACAGTTGTTTGTCATTTACTCTTACACAAGTCCCGATGAATGCAGTTCGACCCACGAATCAGAAGAAGACACGCGACAGGACATCCCTGACAACCACAGTTAATTACCACTATCCTTTGCATATTAAATTATGATCACACACTCTTAGAAGGAGCCATTTTTCCAAAGTAGAGCATCCGACCATCAACATCAATCTTTTCCAAACAGATTGGAAAAGATTGAGGGGCTATTGTAGTAGCCGGACTTTGGCATGGGAATGTCTTAACGAAGCAATCCAGGGTCGTCAGCCTCATGGACCTTCGACGCATATTATTTTCTTGCATAAATCAAAGGATGAGGCCGACAGTCCATCATGCATCCCTTTGGCAATCAATGCAGTCTCTCTGAATATCCGAAGGAGCCAACCAGGGCTCCATCCTCACGGTGCTCCGAACATCTCTTTTATGCACTCGGCCAGAGCAAAAACACTGCAAACAGCCCATGTGACCGAAGCATCTTTGGATAACACAGGGTTGCCGGTCATTGGCTCCTCCAGCCTCCGGCTACCATGTCGGTCAGTAGAGTATCATGAACATTCCTTGTGGCAAGGGCACAACTCCCGACTAACCGACCAATTAGCGGAGGATTGACCCGTCGGTAGTAACACATGATGAAGCGTTCCATCCGGACGCTCACAGCTCCACCGTCTGTACAATGACCTGGCCCACCGACCGCACCGGCCTAATTGGCCCAATATGTGCAACACTAGGGCTGACGTCATCCAGAGGGACCGATGATACACACCTCATGCGCCAACCTTGGGCCCCAAGTCAGGTTCCCCCTATAAATATCCTATTGAGGTATTGTTCACGGGATGGTCTGATCCCCTCTCTCCGAACCCCTCTATTTCCAATCCTTCTTTTCTTTTCTCCTCAAATATTATTTGACTTAATCTTCGGAGGCCCCGTTCGGTCACTACCGATCAGTGGGCACTAACCTTTGTTTTGCAGGAGCCAAGTAGGAGGATCCGGTTTGATCTTGTAGGTTAGCCCACTCGAAGCTCCAGCATTGTTGTTGATCTCCCGGTTGCCGAAGGATTCAGCCAAAGGTCAGTAGATCCGGAGAAATAGCCACCACACTCACGCATAAGGTGAGTGTGTAGATGCCCTTCCATATATGTTCTTTGACTTAAGCATCTTGTGTTCATGTGTTTTCTTACGTGCTTGATTGATAAAATACATATGAAAGCTTGAATACTTGAATTGTTTGACTTGGTTATTGATGCATGCTACTTGTATTATTCATGGGATATACATGAAAGCATTTATGCTTGAATTACTTGTTTACAGTTGTACATTGTGTAAGATGTATGTTTCCATGTTACGTGATTCATTTGATATAGCATTCATGAGGACATGCTAGATAATCTCTTTATCACATTGCATGGACATTATGTGAACATACTTGAGAAATGGAAAGTGTATTAAAAATTGTTAAGCAATGTAAAGTGGAATGACCCAGCATGCTTTTGATAAGCTATTAGGACGAGTGTGGGGCAATATGAATAAAAGAATAGAAATACGGAATAACCTTGGGCATGCTTTTGATAAGCTGTTAGGCTGAGAATAGGGGTGATATGGAATAACCCTGTGCATGCTTTTGATAAGTTGTTAGGCCGAGAATAGGGGTTAGGGCTTGATTGGTTAGCCCTTAGCAAGCGTGACATCCTTGCTTGATGGTATTTGGACCATCGAAAAGAATAATTAACATGTCAAATAAATTAAAAGAAAGATGTACTTTGGGTACGAGAATTGCATGATATGTTAAAGACTTGCATCCTTACTTGATTTGTTGTTGATTATTGTACTTGAGATTGGGGCGAGACACACCCCCTTTTAGCTTCTGTTGTTAATTACTAGTTTATATGTCAATTTGTATATATTGATTGTTGTATCTGACACTCTTGGATATCTTTTGATGTTGTTTGTTTTTGGCAATCTATATCCAGGTCAAGATGCTTAGCGGGTTACACTCCAAGCCAGACCATCATGCGTTATGATTAGAGAGGGATGGTGGATGTTGCTCCTTATGTGAGTTTCTTTTTACTTAGTTATGTTCAGCAAGTGCCAGTTAGCTTTTAAGACTTCGTATTGTTGATAGTTGTGAGATTGTGGTAGCACTTATAGATTTTTGGTTAGACCAAGTTATCAGTCCTTGTGGTACTATTATTATTATTCAGTTTATTGGAGTTTATTTTTGGATTTTATTTAGTGCTTCCACTGTTATATTTAGTTGTTAGTGTGAGATGGTGATCCATTTAGATCTTTGGAGTTACTTTAAGGTTGTTTCAGTCATGATTATGTAGCCAGATGACCATTTACATTGTATTCTGGGATGGGCCGTGACACTTTTTCTTCTTCTTATCCACAGTGTCCACCACATGTGTTTTGTGGGATTTGTGACCATTGCATTTTGCTTCATGGAGGATATCGTCCTCCAACTTGGTGTGATGTTCCACCCTCTCCATCAGTTTAGGGAAGGTTTCTACTGAGTTTAGGGTCAGGGATTCCCTTAGATTTTGGCCTAAAGGTAGACACAACCTAAACATTAAAACAACCTGCTTCTCGGAACAGTCCTCGACGTCGTTGTAGGCATTTATATACCGTCCGACATAACCCCTGACAGTCTCATCAAATCATTTTCTCAATGACGTCAAAGAATTAAAATGCTTTGGGGCAGCACAACTAGTCATGAACCTGGCTATAAACATCTCGGTTAACTATTCCCAGCTACAAACTGATTGTGATGGTAACTTGTGGTACCAGTTGAGCGATGTCCGATCCAAACTCGAAGAGAACATCCTGTAATAAAGGTTCTCACCTCCTTCATTCAAGATCAGGGCTTATTGGTAGTCCTTGAGGTGGGCTACTAAATTGTCCTCCTATCATATTTCTGGAAGTTAAAGAGGTCGAGTATGCAAGGAATCCTGTAATCCCTGATCTCTCGAGAGAGTGAGGATGATGTGATTTTCTTGAGCACGCACATAGCAGTCCATTGGACTGTTTCCTGGCCCTTGAGATGCTTGTTGATCCACCTCCTCATGTCGTTGATGCCGACTGTAACCGACTTGTCATCATTGGTGGTGCATCCTGGCCTCTCCAGACGCTACTCCTTTGTGGGAATCTTGGAACGGAGCTGATTCCTAAGGTCTCGTACTGAGTCTGCTGAGTGTTTGGGATGAGTGCTATGAGTGCGGTTGTGATGCTCACTACATTTTGCGGGATCCCTTACGATCCTCCTCCATTCACATCAGCATAGTGGATCCCTCTTGCCCTTTTTGTTTCGTTGGGCTACCCCTGATCTGCCAGTGATGTTTCCTAGCTTTTGACTAGTCGAGGGTGTTTGTTGTGGTCTTGACTTCCCTGTGGAGATCCCAGTCGTTGTTGCTCGTTGTATGGGGGCACCTCGGGTTGCTTTTGCTACGCCTGCTTTAACAACCTCTCTACTTCTCGTTCCAGGTGCCTGTACCAACCGGAAATATGGTACCAGAGGAGAATCTTGACCCCACACGAGGACGTATAATCCAAGTGGGGGAGATTGTGACACCCTAGTTTAAGGTGTCAACTGGAGTCCTAGAGGGGAGATCCGGGTCAGTGGACAAGCCCCACATCGCTTGGTAGATGTAAGTTGTGTATGCTATAAATAATAGATCATGTACCTACCCTGCATAAGGCCTTTTGAAGACGTGCGAGCCGCAAAGCCCATTAGATTAGTCCAAGGATGGGTGACTCCTTGGGAAGTTTACTGGGACTTGGCGGCCAAAGCGGACAATATTGTGTCGGGGTGAGGCAGGTTGTTATAATGATCGCCTGGTTCTGGGTGTGGATGATCTCCACCAGGTCCTCCTCTATGATTAATTTGGACCTAGATGGAAATTGAGAGCAACATGAACTAGATCAGTTGTCTCCTTCCTAGGAGTATTCTTCCTCCCTGCTTTGACGTGTCCTTTCCTTCTGGAAATCTTCACGGGCCCTTCGTGGGCTCCTAGCGCCTTTACTAGAGATGTTGTGGTTCCCCTGTAGGCTAGGAGAGCCTCCACGAGTGTCCCGTTGACGCATAACGTAATGGGGAAGTGAGGTGGGTGGACGATTCTGGAAGCAGAATCGTTGAGGGTCTAACACCATAGAACCTTGAATGGATGGATTAACACCGTAATCCAGTAGAGGGGCTAGGAATCCACCTAACTAGCACAGGAATTCACCTGCAACTCAGGAATCCAGCTAAAGAACGAGAGAGATAAAGCTCTGGTCCGAAAATGGGGGTTTTCAATATTTTCAAAAGTTGTACGAGTCTGTACATCGTTAGGCTTATATAGCCATTAAGGAATACAAAGAAAAACCCTAAAAGGAATGACGACAAATACAAAAAGGTAACCCTAGCTAATGATTACAATTTGTACAATCCTAACAGAATCTGAAAAGTAATAATAGAATTGTCAGAGGATGTCGGGTGGTCCCCGTGTGGTCTCATTCCAATAGCCCTGCGGGAATACGGCTGAGATGAGGTGCAGCTGTTGAGGCCATGCTGACATGAACGTGTTGAGCTGGTACATGCTGGACTGACCGAGCTGGGCTGAAGTTCTTGTGAGCAGTGCAGCAAAGTTGGCAGTTCGGCATTTGGTGTGCGGGTAATCAGCTCGTCAAGGGATGTGTTGTTGGCCGTCCGGCTGTATGAAGAGAAGAGCTGACAGGGTCTGAAATATGGTTGGGGTCCAGTCCGGGGCTGAGCTCGGCTGTACGACTGTGGTGTTGGTGTTGTCCTACATCAGTCTCCCCCACCAGAAAAGAACTCGACCTCGAGTTTTCTAAGTGCTCTAGAGGGTGATAATCAATCAAATCCCCTATGTTAAAGGTGTTAGAAATATGCAAGTCATCAGGAAGATCCACCTTGTACGCATTGTCGTTGATTTTGCTGAGGACTTTGCAAGGACCAACTCTTCTCATCTGCAGCTTGCCGTACGTACCAACTTGAATTTGTCTTTGCGTAGATGAACCATAACCAGGTCTCCCTACTTGAATGTCTTCTTTCTCCTGTGTTTGTCTGCCTGGGACTTGTACTTAGCATTGGACTCTTCCAGTCTGGCTTTGGTATCAACGAGTGTGCGGACAACATCCGTCACCCTGTGCTCGACAGCTCGGCGGGTTCTTGGCTAAGAAGGTAAAGGAACAAGATCCAGAGTATGGGTAGGAACATGACGATACACAACCTGGAAGGGAGTGTGGCCTGTGGATCTATTGACAGTGTTATCGAATGCGAACTCAGCTTGGGGAAACTGGAGGTCCCACTGCTTGGGTTTGTCTCCAGCTAGGCAATGTAGCATGTTCCCTAGTGTGCGGTTGATGACTTCTGTCTGGCCGTCCGTCTGTGTGTGACAAGTGCTGCCGAGGAACTTGTTGTCTCTGTCCGAGGTGATTGTCTTAGGCATGCCGTGCATACGAACAATCTTCTTGAAGAAAAGATTGGCAATGTTTGAGGCATCATGAATCTTCCTGCACGCCACAAAGTGTGTCATTTTGGAAAATCTATCAACGACCACCATGATTGAGTCTGCAGCTCTTTGTGTTCTGGGCAACCCGAGCACAAAATCCATGGACAGATCTTCCCATTTTGCTTCTGGAACAGGCAATGGGATGTAGAGTCATGTGTTCTGTGTCTGACCTTTAGCCGTTTGGCAGACATAACACCTCTGAATGAATCGACCAACATCTCGCTTGAGCTGAGGCCAATGATATCTATCCTCCACCCACTGGATAGTCTTATCACGACCCACGTGTCCCCCAAGTCCGCCACAATAAATCTCCTTGACTAACAACTCTCGCAATGAGGATCTGGGGATGCACAAATGATTTTCTTTGAACAGATACCCTTCATGGATAAGGAATTCATTCAATTCGGTCTTGCTGAGTTGACATTGGGACCACAAGTCCTGGAAGTCTTCATCCTCCTCGTACAACTCCTTGAGGAAGTAAAATCCTACCAGCTCCGTGTGGGCAAGAGCAAGAAGGGATGCTCTTCGGCTCAGTCCATTAGCAACTCGGTTAGAGGTTCCCGCGGTGTGCTTTAGAACAAACTTGAAAGCTTGGACATGGGCAATCCATCTGGCGTGTTTCCTGTTAATGGTTGCTGAGATGTTCAGGAATTCCAATGCCTTGTTGTCAGTGTAGAGCACAAACTCCTGATGAATGAGATAATGCTCCCCAACTCTCAGAGCTTGGATAACCGCATAGAGCTCCAGCTCATAAGTAGTCCAATTCTTCCTTGCCTCACTCAGCTTCTCACTATAGTAAGCCACTGGTCGGTCTTCCTGGGATAGAACAGCTCCCACTCCAATATAGCTGGCATACGTATGAACTTCGAACAACTTATCAAAAATTGGCAAAGCTAAAATCGGTTGAGGATAATTTCTCCTTGAGCTCGGCAAAGCTCTGCTCAGCTTCACTAGTCCAGTCAAACTACTTCATCTTTAGACATTCTGTCATTGGCGCTGCAATGGTGCTGAAGTCCTTGATGAATCTCCTGTAGAAGGTGGCCAAGCCATGGAAGCTTCTCACATCGTGTGCGGATGTGGGTGTTGGCCATTCTTGAATAGCTCAGATATTCTCTTGATCAACAGTCAGTCCATCCGTGCTGACCACAAAGCATAAGAACACTATGTTGTTGGTCAACAAACTGCACTTCTTCAAGTTGACGTGAAGGCGGTTGTCTCTTAACAATACCAAGACCTCTCTCAGGTGTTGGTGATATTCTTGTCGACTACGGCTATAGATTAGGATATCATCAAAATAAACAACAACACAGGCTCCAATAAGAGGTCGGAGTACCTGGGTCATAAGCCATATGAATATGCTCGGGGCATTAGACAACCCAAATGGCATAACAACCACTCGTACATGCCATCCTTGGTCTTGAAGACTGTCTTCCACTCAACTCCCAGGTGGATTCTGATCTGATGGTAGCCACTCTTCATATCCAGCTTTGAAAAGATTGTAGCTCCTGCCAATTGATCCAACATATCTTCAAGCCGAGGAATAGGGAAATGGTACTTGATGGTGATCTTGTTCATAGCTCGGCTGTCAACACACATTCTCCAACTCACATCCTTCTTTGGCGTAAGCAGTGCGGGCACTGCACATGGGCTCATGCTTTCTTGGAGAAACCACTTCCTGATCAGCTCAATGATTTGGGCCTGTAGCTCGGCATGCTCTGCTGGGCTCATCCGGTAGTGCGGTAAGTTCGGGAGACGTGATCCTGGGATCAAGTCTATCTGATATTGTATATCCCGCGCTGGAGGTAGGCCATCTAGCAGCTCGGCTGAAAGAACTGAGCTGAATTCTTCAACAATGGGCTCCAGCTCGGCTGGTACGCTGGTTGGCTGTGGACCTTCTCCCTTTACAACCACCATATGTACTTCATTTCCTCCAGCTCTTATTTTTTCAACTCTGGCACCACAAGTAGAGTTTTGCTGGCAGTGCGGGTCTCTCTAGGCTTTTGTCCTCCCATAGGAACCAAAGTAATCTTGGTCCCGTAGTGCATGAAAGAGTAAGTGTTGAGATGACCATTGTGGGTAGAATCAACATCAAATTTTCATGGTCGGCCCAAAAGCAAATGGCAAGCCGACATATCTACTATGTCACAAACCACATCATCCTTGTACTTCTGGCCAATGGAGAGTTGCACTGTGCATCGTTCACTCATCTGGACTTCTCCACCATCATTGATCCAACCAATCTTATATGGATTGAGATGAGCTTTTGTTTTCAGTTGAAGCTTGTCCACCATAGTCTGGGAAACTATGTTGTCCGTGCTCCCTCCATCAATAATCAGCTCGCACACTCTCTGATCCACTGTACAGCGAGTACGAAAGATATTGTGCCTCTGAGTCTCAACTTCTAACCGTGGGAAATACAACAATCTGTGGACAACTAGAACCACTCTGTCATCAGCTTCCACCACTTCTTCCTCATCAAACTCTTGGGTCTGATCTTCCACCAGCTCGTCCTCTTCATCTCCTTGCAGAGCAAAGTTAGCAACACGTCTGTTCGGGCAGTTGTTAGAGCGATGACCTGGCTCTCCACACCTGTAACACTTGATGGACTGGGAAGATGATGTGTAAGGGCTTGGCGTGGCCTTTTGGGGTGCGGTGACCTGTTTGTTGCCTTGCCGCACTGATGGCGTAGCATTTGAACTTCCTGCAGCTCCTCATCCACTCGTCGCGCTGCCACCTGTCTGATTTGCTAGTTCTCGCTTTTCACCTGACACCTGTCCTATCGCAGTCCTGTTGAATTTCTGGGCTCCCGCGCTGAGCCTGTCCAGTTGGGCTTCAACCCGTAGGGCTAGCTCAACACCTTCATTAAGGGTAAAAGTTGGGTGTAACACTACCCTGTCTTGGATAGACAGGCGTAGGCCATTGTTGAACTTGGCCACCTGCTGGTTGTCAGTCTCTACCAGGTCATTACGAGAAGATAACCTGTAGAACTCCTCCGTATAGGCTCTGACCGATCTGTTTCCTTGCTTGTAGTTCTGATATTACTAGAATAGCAACTGCTCATAGTTAGCGGGTAAGAACCTTTGTTTCATCATCTTCTTCATCCTTGACCATGAGCGTATCTGGTTCTTGTTCTATCGTGCCCTAGACATTTGTAACTGGTCCCACTAGGCAGATGCACCACTCTTGAGACGATAGGCCACAAGCTTGACCTTCTTCTCCTCTTTGATACCCATGTAATCGAAAAAATGTTCAACCTCTATTATCTAGTCGAGAAAACCTTCAACATCCAAGTATCCATCAAAAGAAGGTAACTCCACCTTCATTATGTAGTCCCTATTCTCAGTAGGTCTTCCTTGGTCACCATAGTTAAAGACCCTTTCATCGACATCACTGTCTGAGTCTGATAAAACTTCAGGCACAAGACAATGACGAGGAACTCTTCTTGGAACTATGGCTTGTGCACCATTCTGGCCCACAGGTTCATAGAAAGCCTGGGCCTGCTCTTGACGGACCTGAACACGAGCAAACTCATCGGTGAGGCACTCAACAAGTTCGCGTAGTTCACGCATCTCCTGTTGAACAATCCTCAAGTCTCCCACCGTTGCTGATCGATCTTCCGGAGCATCGTCCATTGAAAGTAGGCATTGATACCAACTAACGCAGAACGTAATGGGGAAGTGAGGTGGGTGGACGATTCTGGAAGCAGAATCGTTGAGGGTCTAACACCGTAGAACCTTGAATGGACGGATTAACACCGTAATCTGGTAAAGGGGCTAAGAATCCACCTAACTAGCACAGGAATCCACCTGCAACTCAGAAATCCACCTAAAGAACGAGAGAGATAAAGCTCTGGTTCGAAAATAGGGGTTTTCAATATTTTCAAAAGTTGTATGAGTTTGTCCATCGTTAGGATTATATAGCCATTAAGGAATACAAGGAAAAATCCTAAAAGGAATGACAGCAAATACAAAAAAGGTAACCCTAGCTAATGATTACAATTTGTACAATCCTAATAGAATCTGAAAAGTAATAACAAAATTGTCAGAGGATGTCGGGTGGTCCCCGTGTGGTCTCGTTCCAATAGCCCTGCGGGAATGCGGCCGAGCTGAGGTACAGCTGTTAATGCCGTGCTGACGTGGATTGACGTGCTGAGCTGGTACGGGCTGGACTGGCCAAGCTGGACTAAAGTTCTTGTGAGCAGTGCGGCAAAGTTGGCAGTTCGGCATCTTGTAA